>BQNB010042627.1:0-41608 GCA_026074375.1 Tanacetum coccineum
TTTTCGTGTATATGTAGGGTAAATTTAGGAGTAGTGGCCAAGTTTACATGGAGTAGGAACCAAGTTTACTTGGAGTGGTGGCCAAGGGTTTTGCTTGGAGTCTAAGGTGGTGATGAAGGTGGTAGGGTGCTAGCTAGGTGGTGACTAAGGTGTGTGGGTGGTTGCTTGGTGGTGACAAGTAGGTGAAAGGAGGCTAGCAAGGTGGTGAATCATGGTGGTGCTTAGCAAGATAGTAGGCAAGGTGGTGCATCATGGAGAAGGGTGGTTGCTAGGTTAGGTTTTAGTTTAAAACTAGTTTAAGGTGTACGGGTTGTTTAGGGTTTTTGGGTTAGGGTTTTGGTTTTTAGGACGAGTAGGGGCTGAAATGGAGGGAAAGAATGTTTAAATGTGATGCTTAGGAAAGTTGTAACTCATGCCTAAAAGATGGTACGAAATGCGTTAAGATTTTGGAAGGGAATGGAGCTTATTTGAATGTTGTGCATTATTGGATTGTACTTTGAGCTTTAGAGAGTTGTACATTAATTTTGGAGGGAAAAGATATTCAAAAGTTATGCATTGTAACCTTGTACACATGCCTTAAAAGCTTATACCTTTGTTTTATATGTAAACATTACATATAGTTAGGGTTTTGGTATAAACGTTAACGTTTAATATCCGTTTTATAATAACGTTTTGAAAAGTACGTTAAATAGATAACTTATGATAAAATGGAGTTTAAAACATATTGCTTGACATATTATAACGTTTACTTGATTTAAACGTTGATGAAATTGGCATAGGTAGGTTGCATGAGCTCGTTTACTTTAGTTATGCAAGTTACGTTGCATAATGAGTGGAATAAAGCGAAAATATTTCCATGAAAATGGTTGTACTTAATTTAATAAGTAGATATTACATTGATGACAATTGTATCTAATTTAATAGATGGATAATTACATTGATGAAAATTATGGGTTGTTATAGTTTTGCTGTATTAAGGGTATTTGTTTTGGCTTATTTAGTCGGGCTTGTGGCTTATTCGGTTTCTTGGGTTTATTTTTATAGTAGTATTGTTTTGTTAGACTACATATGTAAATTGCAAAATCAGTTTTTGAATCTTTCTAAGTTTTTTTGAACATGATTACTTGAAGTAAGTTGTTATAATGACAAATAGTGGCTATTCTATAATTATACATTATTTACATTTGTAGATAGGTTAGTTTAGAGATTTAGTCATAGGTTTATTATTAAAAGTTTTAGTTTGGATTTTAATTTAATCATGTTGTTTGAAAATATGGGTATTTGTTTAAGTGTATTTGTGCGCTAATGAGTTTATTACGATTCCGATGACCCATTCAAAAGTAGAGCCGGAGTTAACCGAACAATTTTGCTACAAATGGTAAACCATGAAAAAAACCTTTAAAGCTAATGAACCTTGAGTATGTTTATGATATTTGTACATGATTGCTCATATTTTTTAATGATAATGCTCACTGTGTTAAGTGTTAACTCCTAAGTCCCCATTGAATCTCATATTGTCTTTGTTTTTTAGGGGAGCGGAACTTACTGACGAAAAATATATGATTGACGTATCTTGGTTGTAGAAAGTTTCACAAGAAGCTTTTGCAAAACTGTGAATGTCTCGGGTTCCAGTTGTTGAACAACTTTCTTCCCGTTTAATTCTTAATGCACATTTAACATTTCCCTTTAATAATAAATGTTACGTAGTCATACTTGATTATCATTCTTGTATGATTAGTTTCCGTGTCCAGTATCCTATCCAAGATGAGCCAGGTACGATAAGGAATGCCTTACATGCTTATTCATTATGTTTCTACAAGTTTGGTTGCTTAACATATTGATGTGGTAGATTGTGCATAGTCGTACCCTGTCATTTATATATAATGTATCATTAAAGGCCATTTTAACATGCGTTTGATGTCCCTTATTTGTTATGGAGTGCAAATATGTAAAACCATACTAGTTTTGTCAATTCTACTTGATCATAGAGGCCATTAAAGAAGGAATTAGCAGCACCTACTTGGCATTGGTAACTTTTCAAAATTTTATGAGAATCAGTTTCTCTACCATTACTATTTTCTATAGTATTTTTTCCAGTAGCACTACATTAGTTCAAGTTGACCCCATGATCACTGTTTTTGGCACATTTGATGTGTGAATTGATAAACCTGATTTTGTTTCATTTGTTTGCAATGGAGCTTTATTGCTGATGAGCTTGATTCTTGAGTGTCCGTGATAATATTAGCAAGAATTTGACTGAGTAGGATTGTGGACAAGAGCAGGGAATCCGCTCCTACAACTCAGTTTATTGGCAAGAATGAGACACCGAATGGATTCAGGTTGTTGTTGTTATAAAGAACCGTAACAAACATTTTAAAGTTGTATCCACTAAGGTATAGCGTTCGATAACTCATAACCTTAATGCATTGTGAAACGGCCTATGTTGTATTATATTGTGAAATGTCTGATGTTGTATTACGTTTAGAAATAAGGTAATCAAATGAATCCAGCAATGGCACACTGTGATTGCATATTTTACTCATGAATATTAGTGGTTACATGTTGGTAAAAAAATTGAAGAACTGCCCATATCTTAAATGTTAGTAGATCCATAATAAGAATAAATGAAATGTAGTACTATATACGTAGTAAGTAATTTCTATATGTTATTAGGACAACATTATGATAAAACCATATCATATTTAGACAGAAGGATAATTACATCAAACAAAATGCATATGTTTATGATCACATAACTAAAATTGCTCATATACAGTTGCTTATATCGTGATATACGAGTAGGTGACTGACTACACTAGGATTAATAAAAGTATTGAACATAATTTAATTATCTATGAGTAAATTGGCAAAGGTTCATATATGGTTGTTTTGGTCTTAATGAGGCAAGAAGTAAGATAGGATTTTTAGTATATAGTATAATTAGGAAGAAATCATAGCTTTCAATCCATACATTTTATACTCCCTTTTAGGTTTCTAATTCCTTTAGTTCTTGAACAGTGGAACCCTTCTTAAGCTTTGTTTACTTATAGTCCTGATTGAATGAAATTCGAAAACTAAACATTTCAGAGTTCCAGGTGAGTCTGTTGTTCGAAGAACCGTAGTTAAGCAACGTAGATTTCATGTTAAAAATAGAGTAAAACCGATCTTTATACCAATACAAATTTTGACCGAATAAGAAACAAATATATGATACTATAAAACATGTTGAATAATTTATTGTCTTCAATTTTTACAGCAGTGACTATAATATGTATTAAATACTAATCTATGGATTTCAGGTCTCCGAATTGAAAAAGAAGCAACATGCTCAAGCACAACTGCTACGATAGAAACATAAGAGTGAAGAGGCAGCATCAAAACTTGAGGACGCGATTCGTAGAATCAAAAAACAGAAGTTCAGTTTTCTGTTTTGAAGAGACAACAAGTTTTCTCAGCAGGTAGAAATTCAAAAATACGGTATGAAGAAAGAAACCTACCAACATATTGTGGAAGTTAAATATCCCAGTTCAGTAGTTCATGTGCTAAGGTCTGTCCGAAGCATATGAATAATGACAACATGTGGTTGGCATTAATCATGTATGTTTACATGTTACATTATCATTATCAATATATACAACTTGGTTTATTGGTACAAAAACAATGTAAAAAGCAGCCCCGCAGCAACGCGCGAGCACCGAACGGCTCGTTTTTACATCATGCATCTTTATAAAAAAAGTTAGAACCTATACATTCCTTCGTCTATAAACGTTAGGCATTATACATTTCTTAGGACGAACAATGCAAGTTTTCTCCGTTATCAACAAACAAGGTTCTAACAAGAGAGACGTTTTCATCTTTTTGCTTATATAGGGATGTATTTTGAAAAAAAGGCTTATTTTATTATTTATTTATTTTAGTTTTCTTATTAATTTTATTGATTTTATGATTTTTAATTATTAATTTGACATATTTTATTTTTAAGTTTTTGTTTTTTTGTTTTTGGCTTTGCTTCTTTTTATTATTATTTTTTCCTTAATAATTACCTCTTTTTTTATATTTTTATCTTTTTAATGTAACAACACCAACACAACTCTTAAACACACAAGCACACACACAAATACTTTTTCTTTTTGAAGAGCAAAACATTTCATTGAGCAAACACATAAGCCAATACAACTACATCCGTTAAGATGAAGGCTACAAAGAAAAAAAATAAAGCAAGAACTAAAAACAAAGAAGAAAAGAGAAAATAGCCCGAGATTGTAACCATCAAAGATAACCCACCTCATGTTGGTAAACTAGCAACCCCCCGGAGTTTATTCACCCAAGACTTCTAGTTAGGAATGTCTCTCTTTTTTGACCCTATATTAGAAATCCACAACAGGGAATTGGCTTGTATCATAGACAAAATATTTGCACCTTGCTCCTTAGATTTAGATTCAATGGTGGCATGAGCTACCTTGTTCTCCATTTCCACACACTCCATAAAGTGACAAGACAAACTCCTTGAAATATATTTTGAAGTCGAGGAGGAAGAAGTTTCGCTAAACTACCCGCAATTACCTCTTTAACAGAAGTGTTGTGTATCAATGTAGAGACCTCCCACTAGCTAAGGCATTTGAACCAAACCAACTTCACTTTTGAAAATTGAAGAAAAAGGTAGTTGACTGACTCAAGAGAATCATTGCATAGAGGGCAAAGAACTGCGATAATGTCTAAGCCTCGATCATCTAGATTCGTTAACAGAGGCAACTAGTTAAAAGCCAATCTCCAAAAAGAATGTTAATCTTCCTAGGAATTAAAGGGTTCCATTGGTGCGATTTCCCTAGATTGTTTCCCCTCAGGGTGATGCCATCAATCATCTTGGATACATGCTTTACCGTGAAAGCATTTCCATAACTGAACAGCCAATCCCACCCATCATTAGAAACATCACGAAGAGATATGTCACAAACTAACGATTCAACCTATGATAATCCGATAACACTCTTGAACGAGGGGGACATGCCATTTCCACGATCATGTCCACCCGTTATGCTCATGCACACATCGATCCCGAAGAGAACGATCCTTGTTAGACTCAAGAGCATATAAGTGAGAAAAACATTCCATAAGAATCAGACCAACGTCTAGGCATCAGTCCTTCCAAAATAGAATCAAATACATTACTTATATAAAATTTCTCTTACGGGGTACCCGCCGCCACAACGCGCTTGTATCCCTCTAGTAATGAGATTATGCACTTACAACCATGGTTGATTATGAGATGAGTGAATAAAATGATATTTAATAGTGGGAGTGATGTGATAGTGTATGAATTTCTATTTGTGATTTACTAACTTATAGTTGAAAGAAAATCGGATTTGACAAGTGATGAGGTGTTATTTTATACACCTTTTCAGGGTTATTTAACACCATAAATCATACAAATAAGCTTAAAATATGTGCTTAATTATTTCTTTTTGTATTTATAGCACTTGGATGGCATTTGGAGGAAATACACGTGACTTGGGTTCATTTGGGAAAGAAACAGACGAGATGACAACTCTACACCAAAGTAGAAGAAGAAAAAGCATACAGACTCTGGAAACGCCGTCATAAATTCTAGCGATAGCGTCAGAAGTCCTTAAAGACGGCGTCAGGAATATTGTGATGGCGTCAGAACGTAACCGACTTAAAGAAGCCCTAGAAGAA
Source organism: Tanacetum coccineum (assembly GCA_026074375.1). Taxonomy (NCBI): domain Eukaryota; kingdom Viridiplantae; phylum Streptophyta; class Magnoliopsida; order Asterales; family Asteraceae; genus Tanacetum; species Tanacetum coccineum. The sequence goes on from BQNB010042627.1 coordinate 5,695, forward strand.
TCGGCGGAGCAACGGCGTAAGGATTATAAAGCGACGTCGTCGTGATTGTTTTTCTATATATAGAAACTCTGAATTAGGGTTTTAAAGTGTGGAACTCGAGAGTCATAATTAGAGTACGATTTGTAGTAGTTTTTAGGGTTCTCAAACCCCTTTGTAACTACATATTACTCCATGTTTTAATCAAGTGAAGTTCTTTATCCTTTAATCTTTCAATATGTCTATGTATTATTTGATTAATTATTGTTCTTTGCTTCTTTTTAACATGCTAGGCTAGATCTTATAGTGTTTGCTTATGATTGCAAGAAACTTAGTTTGTAGATCCTTTTATTATTGCTTCTTGTTGATGGATATGCGCGTTAGGCTCTAGAAAACTAGCTTCTTAATTGCTTGCTGATAATATCAAATATTTAATACTTTTATATATCAAATTCCCGCGTTTGTTGCCTTGTTTTATATTATTTCTATAAGAATTTGTTGTTAATTCATTTATATTTCAGGTTCAGGCATTGGAACGGAAAAGATGCGGAAAAATGGCTATATTCAACAAATCCGCATTATGAAGGGATTACGGCGTAATTGGCACAATGGATTATGCCGTAAGTTATTAATATACCAAGAAGAGATATGCTGACGAAGAGTTACTGCGTAACTGTCCCGTAGGAGTTACGCCGTAATTAAATCATTGAAGAAGATATTTATGCCGACTAAGGGTTACGGCGCCACAGTAATTACGCCGTAATCAATATTAATACTAAAAGATGGAATGCTGCGTCAGATGAATTACGGCGTAACCAGGTCGATGCGGTTACGCCGTAATGATTACTCAGCACAGGGACTATATGTGCACAAATCTCATGAAGTTTCAAGAATTAATTAAAGACTACATGGAAGAGGAGGGGCCAAAGTCGTACATGGATAAAGCTTAACATTTACTATATATATGATATCAATTGATATCATATTGAATTCGTCCCTGGTGGTGATAGCCGACAGAAAGAAAAGAAGAATAAGGGTTGTTCGCAGCCTGGTATAGGGCAACCCTTCAGGGTTTGCCATGGCGTTCAACTAGGGGATCGAGAGCACTAATTTAGCATAGTTTGTAATTATACTTCAATTTTATATGGTCAATTTAATTTAGTTATTTTGACTTATTGGGTCTATCAATATGATTATTGATGTTATCTTAATATTATAAAAGATTCAGTCCTCAAAATTTAATAAGCAGTATTTATAATTTAAACCCATTAAAGCCCATAAACAATCTGCCTCTTCATTTGCCTTAGACTTCATAATTCTGGCAGTTTAGGGATGTGAAACATCCTCCAGTTACAAATGGAGTTAGAAATTCTTTCAAGAATTATGTGTTTATGTGTTATCTACACTTGCTTCTACCAATATTTCGATACCCAGATCCAAATTATTCGACATATTCATCATTTTTCTACAAATTAACAAAAACCTAATCCTATCTCAAGTATCAAGAATTGTGTGTTTATGTGTTATCCCAGCTATTTCTGGTTTTGATTTTTAAGGTAAGCCAATTTTGTGTTTCATGTCATGTTTATACAAATGATTCCCAAACAAATATGCGTTTCATCTGTGTTTGATTTATGTTTTGGGTAAAATGATTATTTGTTTAACACGAATACTCAAATGATGATGTGTTTGATGTTATAGGTTAAACTATTCTTGGGTTGAATCTGTTAGTACTATGCAACTAGGTTTGATGTTTACACCATAAATAACCCGCACCTCCATCATGAATTTTACCGGGTATGATACGGATTACACTCAAATATACGTTTAGGATTTGATTTTTAAGATTACATTCAAATAAAGTTCATCTATATAAAACCAGAGATTCTTTTTATGTGGTTTTTAATTTTTATGGTAACTTTTTTGTCTATTAATTCATATAAATGTAGCTCTGCTGTACAGGTAGGTGAAGGAATGAATATGAATGGCGCAAGCTATAAGCTACAAGTCAACAACGGAAAAATGGTTAGTCTTTTAAGTGGAATTTGTATATAGTTAGTATAATGTAATCTAATGAAAATTGTAATACAAGGATTTAGTAAACCTTTACTTTTTTCTGCCCCGCATAAAGAGCATCTTTATGTAATTAAATATTATCATATTCATCATTATCTATCCATGCTTTCTTTATTACATGAAAGTGCAGGTTATAATGTTTTTGTTAATCCATGTTTTTTTGTTTTGAACGTAGGGTGTTCGATGAAATGGAATTTATGAATTTGAAGCTCGGCAGAAGGGAAGAGGTTTACCTTAATTACAAAATGTGATTTTCTTACTTAACAACGGTACCATATTTTTGAAACCTTAATTTTGTTCTCTTCTTTGCATAAGTTGCTCTTCATGTACACAAAAATAGTTAGTTGCTCTACTATGACATGTAATAATGTACTCATGGACTGTAACATTTTATTGGATAAAAAATAACTCAGACGTCATATAATAATTGTTCTTTGTATGGATTTACAGAAAGTCTTCCATACAGAAGTGTTCCATATCCTTATTTTATAATAAGATGGAGTTAATGATGGTGCTTTAGACTCAGTATCATGTAAACAAAAGGTTATAAGGTATGAATGAGTCAACTGGGTCATTTTCAATCTCTAACGGGTTAAACTGACCATATATCTTAAGATAAGCATCTTATGGTGGAAGGAATACACTTACATATTGGATTGAGCACGAGACGTTCATTTTGTTAAAAGCTTAGGGTGATCGGTTTCTTCAATGTGGAAGAAAGAGTCTCCGATCAGAAGAATATCAAGAAGTTGCAAATAGAGTTTCTCAGGTTTCAAAGATAGAAAGGTCGGATTCTCAATGTAGGAATCGTTTAAATACATAATACGTTGAATAAAAAGTAGAAAAAGGAAAAGGATAATATAAACGAAAGCACAAAGGTGTAAATAGTAAGTAGGTATATTTTAAGAAGATGGATATGTTACTGTCTTTAAGCATACACAAGCAAGCGGCATTTCACGAGGAGTGGATTCCACGGAAAAATTGTATATTATTGCGTTTTCTTTGTTGTAACCAGGTATGGCGGGGTCTCTTTTGATTCTAATGTTGCATTTTAATTTGCTTTTAGATTCTTTGTTTTTGCACAATGGTGACACGAGTTTCATCTTATTGCAGGACATTGTGTGGACTTTGTTTTGATAATAAGATCCAAGTTTGGGCAGACCATGACTCAAATCACAAGTGTTTATTATTACAAAACCATTCTAGGTTCTCTCTTAAGGTACTTTAGAGTTTTATTATTAATCTGGATTTTAGTTTAGGTTATTCTTAAAGTTATTTTTATGGTAGGCAAATCATATGATGGGATCTGTATGACTTAAGATATTTTTGCAAGGTGCTTATAATTGGCATTACTTTATAGGTGTACTTTCAAGAGTGACTTAAGTTCTTTATGAGGCACTTGCGATGTCAATATGTTTTTCCCGTACAAGTTGGAAATTAGAGTAGTGTTAGGTCTATCAGTAGCTACATGATAAATGTCATTGTTAACCAATCTTTCAAAGTTTGCCGCAAAAATGAAAGTTTATCTCTTTTTTTGAAAGATTATGAACAAAAATTAAAAAAAGGGCTATATATAGATTCCTCCATTATTTAATTACCTTTACCATATCTCTTGATCCTAACTCTTTCAAGAACACCTCCTCCATTAACAACGTAATAATATCACTGTAACTTATCTTTTTAGAATGAATGCATCTATGTTCAGCCTTATCAATGTTTTATTCTTGTTGGATACCTAATTAGTTAATCTTTAGCTCTTATTTTTGCACTAATAAAAGTTAACTAATACCAAATATGTTACTTATGATGGTACTTTTGTATATGCAGCTACTAAAACTGTTAGAGCATCATATGGGCAATTAAACCAGGGTACGTCTCTGTCAAATGTCAGACGTGCCAGATATGTTGAGTTGCTGCTCCTGTTATGGTTTTGGAAGACTTTATCCAATAACATTACTTAGATGATGGTTTATCAAGTAATGAGGCGATGGGACTAAACCGATTTAGAAACTAAAATAAACACCCATGCATACGACCGCCTCAGATATATCCAGTGAAGTATAGTTTAAGGTTCCACAATTTTTTAAATAGCTTATAGTTTGGTGTAATTTTAGGATATGTGAAAATTATCTAAACAACATAGAGTGAAGATATAATGGTAAGCTTTTAGTTAAATTTGGTAGAGGAAATGATGCCTTAAACTCTTGCACTAAAGTTCTTACATAGATGAAAATCATTTTGAAGCTTTGGTTCAGGTCCTGAGTTTGAACACTTGGTTTACATAATTGCGTGTCTTTAGTCTAACAAATTTTTCATCCCAGAATCTTTAATTTTTGGCACTCTTATTTCAGCATTTGTGATAGTAGGATTTGGTCCTGTAGTTGACGGCATTTTAGGTTTGTTTTAAACATAGTCGCCATATCTGGTGTGGTAACTGCAATTACTCCATGGAAGAGTTTGTTTTCTTAATAGATGTTAGATCATCTTTTGTTGCGGCACAATTGAAGAGGGTCCAACTATGACGGGAGCATTTACTTTGAAGCTGGAAGTATGTTCAAGGGCGCCGAGAACAAGCATAGATGAAGGTAAAGCCATCCTTTTTAATAAATGACCCATGATTTTTTTATAAGATTTCGAGTTTAAAGTCACACCAATGTGCAAATCTCACCGTGGGTACATCATTTTGTAGCTGTTTAAGCCGACACCCGAATAATCTTATAAGTTATATGTTGGCGTTATTTTGCAAGCATATGGGCTCTCATAAGTAACATTCAAACTAAGCCCGGTGCAACGCACGGGTGTCGACAAGCCTCGTGATTATTTGTTATGCTTTATTATTTGTTCATTCGCATTTAATTAATTAATTATCTATTTGATCATTAATTTATGATCTTATTATTTTAAGTGCACCTTTATTAATTTATGTAGTATGTTTTGAAATCATTGGACTCCCTGCTAGGTTTTGATATGAGGTTGAGTGTGTACGAGGTTTGAGTGATCCGCTTAACCTTTGTACACATGATTGATTACAGGATGACCAACACTTGTAGTTGTTTGACCTATACCCATGAGGCGAGCCCTTAACATTAAATTCTTGGTTACGAGTGCGAGCTAATAGGAGACCACCTATTAGATAAAGTGTATCTCATAATTAAAAGGAACCCTTAATGATTGTAAACTGAGAATAGGTTAATTCTCCTTGTGCGTCCATTCCACTCAGTACAAATAGGTTCAACTGCAAAACTGGACCTAACGAATTTGGACCCCTTCTAAGGTTGTAACTAGACATTGCACATAAGATCATTGAATGCGGTTATCCTTTCTGGTTGTTTGTCACTATATCAATTTCCTTTTCGACGGCAAGGCTTACTACCCAAGCATCTTACAATAATCTCAAAAACTCCAAACTGCTTTCTTTAATGCTTTCTTAGGTAGAAAATAATTTCAATTAGACAATTAGAGACACAAAACGTTCTTTGGATCGACACTCGTACTTACCAATCACTACACTATACACGATAGGGTACACTGCTTTTTAGTGCGTAGGAATAGTCGAGGTATGTTGATCCCAAACTATGATTGATTCTTTAGCTTGTAAAGGTTAAGTTACCTTGGATAAATCCAAAACAACTTTGATAGAAACTTTGTGTGTATATTAAAGAGTATGCAGAATCTACTCTTCAACACTTAGAAGAATTATGAATGTAATAGTAAATATGATTAAACAAAGATGTAACAAAAAGCTTTAATATTATTAAGATCAATAATACGAGTACTCTGTCTAGTACTAGGGTTTACAACCTTGAAGCTATGCATGCAACTCTATGAAATCACATCTAACATCATAACCTAGGATCTCCTTTTATACACCAAGGAGTCCTTTACAAGATAACTACCAATCTTCTATAATTCTAATCTTATATGCATATCTTTCTAACTAAATAGAATATACATAGAATAAGTCAATACATATCTCTTCACACGTCTTTATCTCTTGAGCAGTCTTAAGTCTTCATGCAACAGTCTTAACTCCTTCAGCAGTGTTAAGTTAGTACTGGCAGTACTAACTTTCTTCTAGCAGTACTAACTAGTTAGTACTGGCAGTTGTAATCTTGAGCAGTACTAAGTCTTTGGCTTGGCAGTACTAAGTGTATGAGTTTAATTCCTAACAATCCTCCCCTAAACTTGTGATTTACCTTCAAATCTACAAGTTTCTCTGAATTAAACCATCTGTGCTGAGAGGATGCTTCCAAACACTTTATTGTCTTGGTCTGTTTGCTTGTATGAAGATTTTCCTTAGAAGCTCATTTGCCATCTCTGAATGTTGTTCTACTAACAGCCTGTTAACCAACATCAAAGTCAGAACTCCTTTTGACAATGGATATTCTTTCTCTACCAGCATGAAAATATCTATTCCTCTCTCTGTAGACACATGATGAACCCCACATGTATCATATAATCTCCATTTCAATGGATCATGCATATATCTCTGAAGTTTCCATAGTGTATCATCAGTATTAGGTTCAAACAACCTCTTCAATTCAACCCATAATGCTCTTTCTTTGTCATCAGTAGGTTCTGTTAAACTGAATCTTTCTTTAACCAAATTCCATAGCATCACCAAGTCATCCATGTCAAAGATTTTTAACATATCCTCAAAGAATTGATATGCTTCTGTATGATTACCAACCCTGATGATCTTCTAATATTTTCTAGATTCTTTAGTGTAAACCTCCTAGTCAATGATTGGATATTTGACCTGTAAGGCTTCAACATAAACTTCTTCCACTGGAACTACCATCATCATTTGTTGTAAATCCTCTTGTGACAACTCTTCTTCTGGTTGTTCTTGAACTGATCCTGAAGATTCATTAGTCTTTTGCCTCTTAGATCCTTCATGATCAAGTTCTGCTTCTGTAGCCCTTTTAAAACTTCCAACTTCTGCAGAATCAATAATTGTTGCTTGTGAACTTCCAGTTGCTAACTCTGATGCTCTTGCTCTATCTTCAGTCTCCATAGGTATAAAAGTGTTGACATTCTTCATTGTAGTTTTAGAATATCTTTTCAACTGCTGCGGTGTATGACTTCCCATGTGCTTGATGTAATTAATCATATAATTCCTCTGTTGAGCTTGTGTCATGGGCTTATTCCTCTTTGCTTTAGCTTTCTATGCAGCAAAATATTCTCTGATTAATAAGATCTACAAGCATCTTTGCTTGATCAACTTCACTATACTTGTTCCTTTCCTATGCTTGTAGTCTCTGAGATAGCTCTTCATCAGCTTCAACTCTTGCTCTATTGTTTTCCCATTCTTCCTTAGTAAAAGATTGAGCTGCTTCATGAACTCTAGCCGTCTTTTGTCTTTTTTCTTCATCCAGTTCCTCTTGCAGTCTCACTGCTGCTTCATGACCAAGCCTCTCTTGTTCTTGCTGTAATTTTGTTCTCTTAGTCTGTTCATCCTCAAATTCCTCTATTTTACCTTTGCCTTTATCTTTGACTACAACTGGTAAAGGAATAGTGATGTTAACTTCTTGAACTATACCAGCAGTACTAACTGGCATTGATGCACCAGCAGTACTAACTGATTCTTCAGCAGTACTAATTCCACCACTACCAGTACTAACTGCCCTTCTTCTTCTAGTATAAGTTTTAGCTGCATCTACAAGAACTTTAGTTGCACTAAGAACTCCCAACTGATTTTCAGGTTGATCTTCTCCTTGTGTAGGAGTAACCAAAGTAACTCCTGCATCTTGATCAATTTCTTCTATCATCCTCCCTTGTTTGGAAGAATTCTCTTCATCATCTGAAACAACAATTTTGGCTCTCCTTCTGGAATGGCTTGTCTTGATAGTCTTCTCTCCCTTTTTCACCTTCATGATAAGTTTGGTATAAGCAGCACCATATACTTGCTTAGTTTGCTTCAAATCTGCCTCCAAGCTTTCCACTTTCTTGGACAAAGTTGTACATAAAACCGTCAATTCTTGTAGTGTCATACTGCCCTCATCACTTCCAAGTGTGTGAACTCTTGGGAGAGGTGAATCACAAGGCAGTGTAGGTACCCTCTCAGACCTAGTCTGAGCAATGGAACCCCCATGGCTTCTTGGCATCTAGGACTACCACCTGTACCAATTCCCTGAGGAAGAGGAACATTAGGTATTGCCATGGATTGGGTCCTATTAATGTTACCACTAGCCTGCTCTACATCTAAGCTAGCAGCAGTAGTGGTAGCCCTTTCCACTCTGTCATCCTACTCCTCATAGACAGCCTTATCTGGTACATTGGGTATAGGCTCACTAGTCTGAGGTAACTCAGTGACCTGGTTTAAGGCTTGCCTAGATGTTTGAGTCTTTTGGTGTGATGATGATACAACATTAGGAATTGGTTCTTCATGAGTAGGTTGAGCAGTAGAAGGTGGTGGTTGGGGTTCAGAGGGATGTCCTGAACCTTCACCCTCTTCTGCTTGAATTGCTAGCATACTTGGAAACAAAGGTGTGTGTTCCCCAGAAAAACCTCTTTTCATATTGCTAAAAAGTTTTGGAGTTAAATTAGGAGCAATATATTTTCTGTTGTGAGGATTAAGAAATCTTTTGTTCTTGTCCAAAAATATTTGAATAAATCTTGGATACATTAAAAATTTATATTTACTATCCAAGTTTTTCACCATACCATCAAAAATCAATTTAGAAAAGTTAAAAGTTCTGTTTGTGGCCAAGCAAATAATAGCAGTTGCTATATTGCTACTAAATTGTTCCCAAGAAGTTTTCTTAGGGCTAAGACAGTGTAGGATGGTATGGATCAAAAATCTCCACTGAGGGGAAAATTTGCCTTTTTGAAAAGTCAGTTTATCATCAGTTAAAACATACCCCATCAGTGAGAGTTGATCAAAAATTTCAGTAGTTGGCAAAACACTAATACCATCTACATCTGCTAATTGGAGATGTCTCCTAACAGATGCTTCAGTAATAGTGAATTCTTTGCCATCAACTGTGGCAGTTATTTCTTGTTCTCCATTATCAACTGTTCTGACAGTAGCAGTCTGCCAAAACTTTTCGATTAGAGAAACATAGATAGTAGGATTCTTAGTAAGAGCATACCTTATATGACTACCATTGAGAAAATCTACTATCTCTTGGAATCCTTCACTCCTAGTTGGTTTCTTTAGATAAGCAACCATGTTGTGTTTGTCGCAGAATTCCAAATAAGTGATTAAGTTATGTTAAGTATTTTGGGTTTCATGATCAGTTGATTGAGCTATGAGAGTTTGGACAAAGTAATTGTGATTTTATAGAAAGTGCTTAAGTTTTGATAGGACGACTGAATAATATTGATATCTTTATCTTGAAGACGCTTATAAGTAAAAGAAAGATATAGAATTATCCAAAATTAGAGACCATTTAAGCGAAATTTTTGGCCAAAAATATCTAACGGATATTATATTAATTGAAGGAAATTCTGTTATACCCGAAACAGTATTAACGGTAACACATCAGTACTAATATTAGCCTTAAGCAGATTAACTTTTTGCCTCCGAGATGTACTAAAATTTAATCGAATAATTTTAACTTTTTCTCCAATAACTATACACTACAACATGCCTCTATCATCACAAGCACCCAGAACAAACTAGATAGACATGTGAGAATCATGTGGATCCATATTTATGCATAGCCATGATAAAGGTTAAAGAACTTTTAACTCAAAATCCAAAATATCTGTTATAACCTATTTCTACCAAATTTAACCTTAAGACTTCCCCAGCTGTCTCATTTCTTACCAAATCCAACCATATGCTTTGCCTATCCTGCAAGTGTTAGTCCAAGAAAACACAATCCAAAACATTTGCTTCTTGACAGTATTAATTGTTAACTAACAGTATTAACACTAGCAGTGTTAAGTATAACTAGCAGTACTAGTTATACCTAGCAGTACTAATTTTAGAGATACCAGTTTTAACCTAATTTCAACCAAAAAAGCATCTCCAATCCAAGGCAATCAAACCTCCCCTCAATTCTCTACAACAAAAATAAGCTAATGCAAAAACATTTTACATGCAACACTTTTTAAATGTGTTGCATTTTTCACAAAATTAATGAAAAAGCAACATTTTCAAAATAAGTTTTGCATATTAGTATAAAAAACAACACTTTTATTAAAGTGTTACAAGTTTAACAACATAAAACAACATTAAAAAAGTGTTAGCAATTACTAATGCATAAAGAATTAAAAGATACACGAAGTGTTACACAAAAATTTATAAAATCTAATCTCCCACCTACTTATTTCTATAGTTCCCCGCCATTTTTTCCCCAAAATTAAAACCCTAACTCTTCCACATCCATGTATATCTCGCCTCCTTTTTTTTTCACTCGCAGATTCACAAAAAAGGACATCATATTCTTTTTTTTTCATTTAGCCTTTTATTCTTGAGTTCTTCTAAATCCATTAGTGACAAGTATGTGAAAATCATCTTATACTAAGTCTATTATTAGCTAGAACTTCTTGGGTGTAATTGTATCTACCGTCTCCAAAACCTGACCACCATAGTCACCTACGACCGCTGTTCATACGAAACCCGTCCTCCAAAACAATAGCCAGAACAAACCCCTCACTGGTGAGTGATCTTGATATTATCACTAAGTTTATATATGTTGCAACTCAGATTATTAGTGGTAAATTTGTGAGATTTTGTTATATTTATGTTGGATTAAACACTAATTTATAGTAATATTAGTGGTCAATTTGTGAGATTTTGCATATGTAAATGATTTCTTAGTGGCAATTATGAATTGTTGTCCCCCCCCCCCCCCCCCCCACCCTCCGTCCGCCGCCCTCGCGGCCCCGGCTATCGCCTATGGAATTAGGTAGGGATGAGCATGAGTATCGAAAAATGGTACTGTAACAAAACCGTACCGGTACTGACTCGTACCTGTAGCGGTTCTATTTACCCAGTATGATACCGGTACCTTTAAACTCGCTTAAAAAAACCTGATACCACTAACAACGATACGATACCAAGACGTGAATTCCTGAGTTTGGTACCAAAGGCGAGTGCCGATGTGCCTTCAGAACCCACAATGCTTTTGCCTAAGATATAAGCGTTACTTGATGGTGTTGAAGTTGTCTGCAACTAAACGAACTGATAACGTAGCAGTAGAATGTTTTATAATGTATGACACTAATATTAGCTAGTGTCATTAGCCATTGTTGTTCACTTTGTGTGGCTCTTTTGTATCTGCTTCTTTTTGTAACTGCATGACTTACGTATTACGAGCATAATAATACTTACCGATTTTAAGTGATACATATTTAAAAGTATAATATTTTATTTGCTGAATAAGATGCTAGTATCTCAAGTTCTGTAAATCTATACAACTGCTTTCGTTTTTTTTGTCATGATTTGATACTGAACATTGCTATAAATATAAGAAAAGCTCAAAATTGGATCTTGAGTTTTGGTGATTGAATTAGACCATTTACAACCAACTGTTTAGCAAAATGCTACATCAACTCCAACAAGTCATGGGGCAATTGCCAGCTTTTGGTTTAGATTTTGACATCAGAAGTGCTAAATAATGTAACTCTGCTGGTCCCATTTGGTTAGAAGGCTTCATTTTAGTTTGTTTAACATTTACTAACATGGGTATGAACTCCATGATCTTTAGCTTTTTCTATATATATATATGAGTGTAAAAGATTTAGTACATTCTCTTCCACCAATAAAGATTGAACTCTAAAGCAAAATTAGTACTAAAAAGGTCAAATTTTAGATTATCTTTTATATTAAACGGTACTCGTTTTGGTTTAGTATCCGGGTTTACCCTTAGAGAACCAGTAACGGTACCGTTTACCCCTCGGTTCAGGGCTCAGCTGTACATATTTTGGTCAGGAAAAAATACGGTACATCATAAACGGCGCCGGTACGGTACCAAAATGCTAACGTGCTTATTCCTAGAATTAGGGATTGTGGACCAACAGGGTGTTTGGGTAACCTTATGCTTAAAAGAAAGCTAGTCTCAAAGATGACTTCCTAACTTTTAATGGTTGTAACTTGTAATGTTTTGGATAGGAACATTAGCCTGTCATACGATTAGTAATTGATATAATGTTAAATGACACATATATTAGAAAATTAGTTGAATGATGACAACATGCCTAAAACTTATGACTTGCAATCTATATGAGTTATATGCTAACAAACACATTCTTTACGTTGGAGAATTGGTACAAGGGAAACTGGTTTCTGTCAAATATGAAAAATGTTGCACCACTACATAGTTAAACATGTCATTGCTCATAAATTACCCTTGTCCAGAGGCTTACTCTATGGCAACTTGTGTTGTAATGTGGATCCTTTAGTATCCCGACCATTGATTTAAAGATATATAAATGTTATGTCAGCAAGGAACTTTGTGGAAAATCTCTGCAACAAACTAACAACATGTGCAAACGAGATTCGAAAGTACCTAACATTTGTAAAAAGTGAGGTAGATAGTTGTCAACTTATATGTTCCAATTTGTGTTGTCATCTTTTATTGCATTCTTAGTTTTTCTTGCTTGATTTTTGGCAGGTCTTCCCGTTTATAGTTATGAACTGTAGCCATTTGGGTGTTATACGCAAGTCTTGAGATGATGCCATTTGGGTTGTTAAAATGCACGGTTACTTGGTTCTCAAGTCATATATCAGATGATGAAGCAAAGTCCATCTTGCATAGCATAAAGCAAGGAGGCCTTGTGGTTATCAAATCATTATCTTCACTTTTGTACGAATGGGTACGCATTAGTTACTCTGGTAAAACATCAGTTGAAAAGTTCAGACTTGAGTTGCACGTAGCGTTTGAAAATAGATGCTCGTTTCTTTCTGAACAAATCAAGAAAGGTGTGTCTACCTCTTCTTCTTCCTTCAACCACCGCCAGCAGTAGCAGTAGTATGTTTTTTTGATAATGTGTGAGTTCAAGTGGGATCAACTTTCATGTGCTTTTTCCTCAAAGACTGGACATGTCGACTCATCTTTCAACATATTATACACCGAGAATAATACTGAATCAAGACCAGAGGATCACATAATTTTCTTCCACAAAGCACTCAAGAAGGATATGGAAAAGGTCATCTCTATTTCTGCCAACCTGGCGGTAAATGTTGATTTATTCAAACATTTTTGTCAACGCTTCCCATAATTATTAGGGTGTCCTACACAAGATAAATAGTAACGCAGTAGATGAATTCGCGTTTCTCCTTTTGATGCAACGGAACAAACAGTAGCACCTAGTGATTATAAAATTAGACGCTGAATACTTTAATAGAATTTCCTATGTTCTCGACCAGATTTCTGAGTTGTATTACTCGGGCTCTAGTCAAGGTATGTTGATGTATCGTCAGCTATGTGCTAAGCTACACAACATGTGTAAAGGCATGAATAAAATGTTATCTGATACTTGGCACAATAAAAGGGATTGATTGTGCGTTTGTATTACAGAACAATTGTCATCTCAAGGAGTAGAGAAAAGATCATAGGATGCTATGCTTGGAAAAAACACGAGCAGAAACATATTACAAGAATGATTTACCGTGGATTATGGGTCACTGACAGTAGTAGAAGAACCAATGCTCATTGATTTCATTATGGTGTAAGGCCATCGAGAACACAATGTTTGTATCAATGGTTAGTGAATGGTGGGGGGCATGAAGAGGGTTATCATGTTGTAGAATCTGAAAAGTCAACTATTTCTACTCAGTCAGCTCTAGACACATTGGAAATAGTCTTGAAGTACTTGCCTAGAGAGCGTTCTGGTCGTGAAAACCAAGAGACTAGTCATAAAATGATGCACTATGAAACCACTAATGACGATGAGCAGAAAAGAAAGAAATCAAAAATGACAAAGTTAATGTCCTCACACGCTACATTTGAGGACGTTGTAAAGTCTGTAGTGCGTTTTTGAAAAGTTCAAACATGGATTATGTACTAGAAATTAAGTCAGAAGGGAAACTCTGAGGCTTACATTATTCGAGTAAATGGTGATGATGACTTGAAGCCTCAACAGAAATCGATGATTATTCAGAATTTGATGATGAGGTTGATGTTGGTTTTATTTACTTGCGTGTCTTCTTTATTGTTGCTTTGTGACTTACAGTTTCTTTTCTGTTCTCAGCCGATGGATCAACACACAAAAGAAATCAGATCCAGATGTTGATGAGCTGGGTTTTCTAGGTCTTTATCCATCTTATCGTGACTCTCACAAACTAGTATTCGGATGTGAACACTACAAACGGAACTGCAAATTTGTTGCTGCTTGTTGCAATAAGCTCTTAACTTGTAGACCTGCTCGCGCACACGATGACAAATCTGATCACGGAGATGGATAGGTAGACATGCACACCCACATCTTTTTTTTGAGCGGTGAGCATATATGAAGTTTGTTTGTACATACTTCATATTGTTCCATATAGTTGGGCTTCAAAAGCAGGTTATGGAATTCTGTTGGGATCATTTTAGAACGAGGAACTTAGTCTTTTTTGCTACGGTCCAGAAGTTAAAGAGTCGAGTTCGTTACAGGTATTTATACTTAAATGGTTATAGGTACATGTAGTGGTTCTTTATTTCCAATGAACGAGTCAAAAATTGCGTCAAAGAATTAGGGGTTAAACCACTTAATTGGCTTATAAAGAAAAACTAGATTCTTATTATAATGATACACAATTAACGGGTTATGACTGAACCATTTATGTATCATGTTTTTTTTTACATGGAGATGCCTCCATGGAAAGGCCTCAAACATGTCAGAACTATGTCAAACTGCATTACCACTATTTAGTAAGAAGGACTTGGGTGTTGCGACTTTTGTTCTTGTTCGTGCGATTATAAGAAAATCTATTAGTTGTTCATGTTGATGAAATGGCTAAAAATAGCCTGCTGGAGCTTGCTGATGCATCTTGTGTTGATGTTATGCAGCTTGTGTCGATGCTAATGTATATTGCTGCTGATGTTGATGAATCTTGTGCTGATGCTGATGTATTTGATGATAATGTTTGTTGATGCTGATGTGTACCAGGCTACAAGCTTTTTTGGCCCAAGTCAAGTTTGCTAGTAAAGTTTATAAAGGAAGAATTGCAATTAGGTTACCCTCTTTATGTTGTAGACAAATACATAGCTATGTTAGTTAATTTACATGTACATGCAAGTACAATATACATTTGTGTTTCTTATGATCTATGCAATTTTGTTACTACTATGATGGAATGGAACATTATACGTATTAGGCCTCTTTTAAGAATATGACAAATGTAGCATTTGTATCTCGTAAAAAAAGTGTTACAAATCATTAAAAAGTGTTACAAATATATGCTAAAAAAAGACACGGGTGTTGCACTTGATAAATTAAAGTGTTGCTCATTTAGATATACTAAATAAAGAAGTGTTGCAATTTTGTCAAATTTTGGGTACATCTCATAAGAGTGTTAAAGATCTTAAAAAATCTTCATTTTTCACCAAACCATCTCATCATTGATCTTATTTTTTTTAAGCTTATAATTTTTTTAATGTTTGAAATACATAAAGAAAAACAAGAACAAGAGGTGCTCCAAATCTTATAGATTTTTCGTTTGAACAAAGTATCTTCATTGATCTTTGTGAAGCCTGTTCTTCTTGTTAATATAAGAAAATCAAAAGAAAACAAAGAACACGACTTCTTATTTTATTTTATGTTTTTTTTTGTTTCGATTCATAAAAGAAAAACAAAGAAAACAATAAACGAAAAAGAAATCAAGTAGTATCCTACCTTGGTTCGGATCTTACATCATCTGACCACGAAAAAGAAATCAAGTAGTCATTGTGCAAGCATAGTTGGCTTATGTTTGTTACACAATCAGTGGTTAATGATATGAGTAAGTGAGATTTTGTGTTTGAGAGTTTCTGTTGGGGTTTATTTTTTGATATAGAGAGGATTCATAAGAAAAAATAAGATGGAGGCGGATGATTATGTTTAGTGGTAGGGTTTGTGTGTGGTTATATGTGTGTAGGGTTATAAAGTATCAAAATTGAAAATGAATTGGGTCAGCTGATGATGCATTCATAATGGGCCTTATAACCGAGATTACCATGAGCTGATAGGGTTTTATTTGTGTATGCTAAATTTTTCATAAGGATAATTTTCTGTATATGAGTTTATTTGTGGGTTGATTGGGTTTTATCATTTTCGGTATTCATTTCATTTGTACTCGTTTGATTATCAAGTTGTAATAGATTAGTTTTTCATTTTCGGTTTCATCGATTTTAAAGTTACTATAGGATCACACTTTCGGTTTCATCAAATTTGTGTAGTAGTTTTACTTAAAAAAAGGTTTAAAATCGCTTAAGAATTGATTGTGTTCGCATTGTCGGTTTTATCGATCTTGTGATTCATTTTCGATTCAAATTAGGTAAAACTCACATTTTCGGTTGAATTTTTAGTCGTGATTAAACATTTTGTGTTAAATTTTTAGTCGTGATTAAAAATTTCTTGGGTTTGTTGTGATTAATAAGGAAAATGGGATCAAACGAGGAAATAATTCAATTACTTCAAAAGACACAAACGATTTTCAAACAAACACAACGTGACAAAGAGGAAAAATATCTTAATGATATTATTCAGTTACAAGATAAAATCAAAGATCTTGAAAATATTGTTTGCAAAATGGGCAGATCAACTGACACACTTCGGTTGCTTACAAATGAACAAAAAGCTTTTCAGGATAACTTACATAAGTCGGGTGTGGGATATAACGGCTCTTATGTTCTTTCACAAGCTTATGCTAAAATTCCTAAGTTGTATCGTGCTTCTGAGCTTTGTGATAAAAATGAACAACTACATGTGTTTGATTCTCAGGAAACTCTTGAGGATGCTGAAAAGAGTCAATTAAAAATGAATGAGTTTCAAAAAGATGAAAAAAATCAAGAGCTAAAGATTCAACCAATCGATTACGAAAAGTTGAACAAACTTTATAAAGACTTTGTTCCTCAAAAAGAGCGTTCTGCTGAACAAACATATTTTTCATCATCTTGTATATCTTCTGTTTCAAAAACATCTTCTGAGAAATTTGCTTCTAAGACAAAACCAAGCATGGCATCAATGCCTAGTGCAAATCCAATGCTTGTGAATTTGATTGAAATGGACAAATATTACAGAAATTTGCTTGGGTTACTTGAAAAGAATCACAAACGAGAAAGCATTTTCTATACGTCTAAAGAAGAACAAAGGTTACTTAATGTTTGTATTGAAGGGAAATACATTCTTCGAGAGTGGCAAACCTATTTTGAAGCCTTTCAGAATCTATTTCAAAGGGATATAAAAGAAATGAAAGATGCGTTTGAGCAAAATGATGTCTATCTAGTATAAGTTTTAGCTGCATCTACAAGAACTTTAGCTGCACTAAGAACTCCCAACTGATTTTCAGGTTGATTTTCTCCCTGTGTAGGAGTAACCAAAGTAACTCCTGCATCTTGATCAATTTCTGCTATCATCCTCCCTTGTTTGGAAGAATTCTCTTCATCATCTGAAACAACAATTTTGGCTCTCCTTCTGGAATGGCTTGTCTTGATAGTCTTCTCTCCCTTTTTCACCTTCATGATAAGCTTGGTATAAGCAACACCATATACTTGCTTAGGTTTTTGCTTCTAATTACACATCCAAGCTTTCCTCCACTTCTTGGAACAATAGTTGTACATAAAAACGTCAAATCTTGTAGTGTCTACTGCCCTCATCACATCCAATGTGTGAAACTCTTGGGAAAGTGAATCACAAGGCAGTGTAGGTTACCCTCTCAGCCTAGTCTGAGCCAATGAAACCCATGCTTCATTGGCATCTAGACTACCACCCTGCACTCGATTCCCTGAGGAAGAGCACATTAGGTATTCATGGATTGGGTCCTATAATGTTTTACCACTAGCCTGCTCTACAATCTAAGCTAGCAGCATAGTGGTAGGCCCTTATCCACTACTGTCATCACCCCTTCCACATAACAAGCCTTAATCTGGTACATTGGGTAAATCAGGCTCACTAGCTGAGGTAACACATGACTTGGTTTAATCTATGCCTAGATGTTTGAAGTCTTTTAGTGTGTGATGAAACGCATTAGGAATTGGTTCTTCATGAGTAGGTTGAAGTCAGAAGATGGGGGTTGGGGTTCAGAGGGATGTCCTGAACCTTCAACCTCTTCTGCTTGAATTGCTAGCATACTTGGAAACAAAGGTGTGTGTTCCCCAGAAAAACCTCTTTTTATATTGCTAAACACATTTCGGAGTTAAATTATGAGCAATGTATTTCTGTTGTGAGACTTAAGAATCTTTTGTCTTGTGATAATGGTAAATTTTGTTAATTAATTGTTTGCCCAAAAAATTTTGAATAATCTTGGATACATTTAAAAATTTATATTTACTATCAAGTTTTGACCATAAACCAACAAAAATCAATTTAGAAAAAGTTAAAAGTTCTGTGTGGCCAAGCAAATAGCAGATCTATAATTGCTAACGAAAATTTTTGTTTCTCAAGTTTTTCTTAGGGCTAAGACAGTGTAGGATGGTATGGATCAAAAATCTCCACTGAGGGGAAAATTTGCCTTTTTGAAAAGTTTGTTTATTCCTTATTAAACATACCCCATCAATGAGAGTTGATCAAAAATTTTAGTAGTTGGCAAAACACTAATACCACCTATATCTGCTAATTGGAGATGTCTCCTAACAGATGCTTCAGTAATAGTGAATTCTTTGCCATCAACTGTGGCAGTTATTTCTTGTTCTCCATTATCAACTGTTCTGACAGTAGCAGTTTTGCCAAAACTTTTCGATGAGAGAAACATAGATAATTAGATTCTTATAAGCCATACCTTATATACTATCATTGAAAATCTACTATCTCTTTGAAATCCACACTCGAGTTTGGTTTCTTTAGATAAACAACATGTTGTTTTGTCGAGAATTTCCAAATTCACCATTAAGGATTGAGTTTTATGATAATGGGTTCTGGTTGAATGTTCTTAATTAGAGTCTGCAAAGATTAATTAAGATTTTTATATGAAAAAAAACAAAAAAAAAAAAAAAGAAAGCAGCTTAAGCGTTTATAGAAAGCGCTTAAGGGTTTTGATTGGACCGACTGAATAAAATAGATTCTTTATCTTGAAATAACGCTTATAAGTGAAAGAAAGATCAAGAGTTATCCAAATTATAGACCCCTATAAGCGAAATATTTGGCAGAAATATCTCAACGCTAACTTTAATTGCCAAGAAAATAACTTTTTATGCCCCAAACAGACTAACGGTAGCCTATTAGTAACAATAAGTTTAGCCCTAAATACAAAGTAATTAAAGCGCGGGTACACGAGACCAGAGTGGGGCGGAGGGCGGGGGCGTGTGGGGGCCGGGCGGGGGGGGGTGTGAGTTTGGGGGGGGTGGGGTGAACAGGTTACTTTGTTTAGGGCGTCATTTGATAATTGGGAGTTGTGGTTATTTAAGTGGCTGATCTAGAATTAACTGGAAAAACGGGTACCAAATCACTCAAAATTAATATTGCATAGCAAAACTTACTTACTCCATACCTGGAGCCCATATCTTCGAACAGCATAGACAACCCACCTTTCTACAATCTGACCTGCATTAGTACTGGCAGAAATATCTCAACGGCTATATTTAATTGCCAAAAATCTGTTATGCCCCAAACAGTACTAACGGTAGCCTAGTAGTACCAAGTTTAGCCTAACAGTACTAAGTAATGCCCAACAGTACAAAGTTTAGACTAACAGTACTAAATAATTCCCAGGAGTACTAAGTTTAGCCTAGCAATATTAACTTTTGAGGTACCAGTTTTTAACCTTAATTCTGTTCCAAAAGGCATTTCCATTATCAATGTTGATTCTCACAAGTTCTCTTTTTGTTTTTAAGCTCACTGTATCTCTCAATTCTTTTAAGCTCACTTTTTCTCTCTGTCTATTTTTATTTTCTCTCAATGCTCACAGTATTAATTATAACAGCAGTAGAAAGTATACTTACCAGTAGTAAGGTAGGCCAACAGTACTAACTTGAATTTCATCATTAGCTGCTGTTCCATTCCATTTTAAGCATCATTTATGCATAATCTGCTGCATATTAATACAATTAACCTCCCCTCAATCAATACTTCAGGGGTTAAGCATTCCAATACTTGCAATCAGATATTGAAATCTTCCAACATCAAATGCTTTTATGAGCAAATCTGCAACATTGTGATCAGTATGAATCTTAATCATTTGAATAAGCTTCTTTTCATTAGCATCTTTGATGAAGTGATGTCTAATCTCAATGTGCTTAGTCTTTGAGTGAAACACTGGATTCTTAACTATGCAGATGGTGCTTTCATTGTCAATGAAAATATTGGTGTTCATAAAGTTGTATCCATAATCAAGCAATTGGTTTTGAATCCATGATACGGCCCAAACACACTATATATAATATAAATATATAAGGATGTAAACAATTATAGTACAGTAAGTATTTTCCATCGGATTTAAGAAACAAACTTTTAACCAAAGTTGTCTCAAAAACCTCCCGGGTCGTTTGTCCTCGGCGAAGCGTGAATTGACATTCTGAAACGTTCGTGATCGCGCGTTTTGAATGGTTTAAAAGTTTTTGATTTGGTTTCTAATTCTACTAATGAAAACGAATAAAACATTTATAAACAAGTAAACAATAAAAGCATTTAAAGCATTTAAGAAATAAAGCACGAAAACGTAAACGGGAAATTAAAAACGCGACATTTAAGCAACTAAAGCAAATTTAAACCCTATGAACGCAAATTTAATTTTAATAAATCCTAAATGACAAAAGAAAATTTTCAGAAAAAGAATTATATTTTTTTTAATTTTTATTTTATTTAATATGAATTAAAAACTGATTTAAACTAAAAAATGCATAAAAAATAGTAAACTAAATTATAAAAATCTGAAAAATTTATAAAAAATACTTTAAATAGTTTAGAAGCTAAGAAAATTATAAACTGGAAATAAGATAAAACAGATAAGCTCTAAATAAGCTATTATAAGCTGAAAGGCAAAACTAGAACAAAGCCTTAAAACCAAATGCACCCAAGAGTCTTTCGGAAAAGAACCAAGGGCGCAGATGGTAAAGAGAGTGTTTGTTGAGGCATTGAGTGTGTAAAGGGCAGGTCACAGGTTCGAATCCCGTGACCTTGCCTTTTTACAAAACATTTTATTTTTTTTGAAATTTCTTTTTGAAAAAGCTTTTTAACTCCAAAATAAGGACTTTTTGAAAAGCCACATTTTATTAAAACTAAAATTAAGCCAGAAATAATCTGAAACAGCTAACAGATTTCAAAGAAAAAAAATAAAAGCTATAAAGTGACTTATGACAGAATTTAAGCTAACTTAGAAGACAAATAAGCATTACTAAGAAGCTAAAAGCTTCAACATATTAAGACTAATACTAAGAGGACTTAAATAAGAAGAAATTACAAAAAATGGCTAAAAGAATAAGCTAGAAAAAGTGAATGAAAATGGCAGATTAGCTTAAAGGCTTTGAGGAGAAAAGCTAAAACTGCTAGGACTCTTTAAGCTTGGATAAGCTTAAAGACTGAACCAAAAGCTTAGCTTAACTAATCTAGGACCAGAAATAAGCACAAAACCCTAAAATAAGCTCAAATAATAAGCTGATAAGCTCATTTAGACATCCAACAGTTTGCTCAACTATTGGACTTTTTGAGTTAAATGACAGATTAATAAGCTTGATCCTAGGACTCAATAAGCTAAAATGAAAAGCTAAAACTTAAAAAAAATAAACTAAAGACCTGAACCCTAAGAACATTTAAAAACTAAAATCACACAAAAAGGATTTAAGAAATAAGCTAAGAAAGAAAGATTAAAGAGACAGATACTACTAACTACTTTTGGCTTTTTGGTTTTTGAAGAAAATGTGACACTTTTAAGCCTCATTATTTAAGACTTAAGCTAAGCTAACTAACTATAAGTTAAAAACAGATTAATCTTTTCTTCTAATAAACTCAAATTAGAAAAAAACTAAATCATAAATCATCTTAAACCTAATCTAAATTTGCTTATGAGAAACTGAATTTTAAAGAGCTAAACATTTATTAAGAAAACTGTTATGGCATTAAAAGGCAAAACCAAATGACCACTTCTAAAATTAAACACTCAAATGCAGTAGAAACAATACTGTAAATCATAAAATTCTGATCCTAATGCATAACATGAACAAATAATCAAAATTAGAACTTAGGAAATTCTTTAAAACAGCAGGATATAAAACATGAATTACTAAACTTAAAAACTTATTTAAAAACTCTGATAGCTTTTAAAAACTCATGATTAGACTTACTTAGAGCTTATAAAAGTTGGGTTAACAGATGAAGTGAGCTCAAATAGTGGTAACCTTAGTTTCCACTGTTTGTGCCAAACACTCCCTTAAATCATGATCTTTCATTTTTTTTAACTAAACAAACCAAATTAAGCTTCCATTAGAGAAAATAGATGGAGATTAAGACATTTTGAGGACATATAAGCAATAAGAAAGGACAAATAAGCTCTAAGCAATAGACTAAATTAAAAAGCTTATAAGGACTAATCTAGGGACAGATTTTGATGAAAATACAAAGCAAGCTGACAAAGGCTAAAAACTAAACTAGATAAGCTATAGAAAAACTGATTAAGCAATTATAAGCAGGACATAAGCACACATAAGCAGAAATAAGCAAACAGTTAAAATAAGCTAAAATTGAGGAAAGGAGAATGTACCTTTGTCCCAGCTAAACAGGGACTTATTTTGCTCAAAAGAGCTTAAATCAACAAGCTAGCTTATGAAATAAGCTAAGAATAAGCCTATAAGTCCATCCAAATCTGACTTATCTTCCAGATGGCTTATTCAACAATTTATGGTAATTTGAGAGTAATTTTGGCTTATTCAGCTAAGCTTTAGAAGGCTTAGCTGAATAAGCAACAGATTAGAAGGTAAAGAGCTTAAGTGAGCTTATTAAGCTTATATCTAACACATTAAAACCATGATTGCTTGATAATAAAACAGAATTTAAGGAACAATTTAAATGAAAACAGAATTTTATTAAATTCAAAAGAGATTACACTGCTTAAAAGGAAATTACATTGAGAAAACAATAATAAGCTAAAAATAAGCTACTAAACTAAATTAAGCTACTCCTACCCTAGATAATTTCAGCTGTGTGAGCTTCTCATCTATTTATAGTGATGTGATGAACCTTCTAGGCCTTCAAGATGCTTCTCTATCTTTAATCATAGCCCTTAGTCCATAACCGCCTCTTGATCTCATCATTTAGACCATTGGATCATGTGCCACGTCCCTTTAACCAATCATTGAGCTGGGGATTGCCAGCATGGCTCCCCTTATGTCAGACGTGTCAGCCAAGTACTTCTTGAAGTACTTTTAACGCGTGTGATTTGAGGCGTGTGATATGATTTACCCTGTTCGTGGTTTTTGGCGGTAAAAGAGGTGAGAAAGAAGGTCCACAGTAAAAGTTGACCGGCTTAACCCTTGTTGATATGAGTTTGACTGGACTCTTATTAAATTTGAGTTTGGGCTTTTGTTGGGCCAGAAATGGTTATGGGATTTATGGACTTGTTAAGAGTTTATGGCTTATAACTTATCAATCTTTGGCTGACCCGACCCAATAAAATGGACCCAGGTTGGTCCATGGAAGATGGGAACGCCTTTGGCTTCGGTCTTTCGTCCTCTTTCCATTCCCGTGCTCGGCTTTGTTTGTTTTTGCTTCGATTTTGTCCTTTTTTTATAAATATCCGTACCTGCAAGACATAGATCACAAAATATACAAATACAATGCATTTTTATCTGTTTTTGGTCATTCTTGGTCATCTTAGCTTGATTTATTAAGGAAAAGGTATGTGTAAAATAGCACATACCAAATTCCCCCATACTAAGCTATTGTCGTGTCCTCACGCAATATTATAAATAACACTTTAGAAAACTAAGAATCTTAATCCCCCTTGATTAATTACCTCGAAAAGTAGCTTAGTATTCATCTTAAGGGATTAAAGAAACATTAGCTTTGAAAAGCCCCATTTTTCCTTTTTCAACATTTTTCCATTTTTTATGCTTTTTCATAACTTTCCATATTTCAACACTTCATAACATTGTGCTTTCATTATTCTTGATAATACTTAGGATCATGGAACAAGCAAAATAAATTCATCGTCCCCAACTTTCACTTTTCCATACTAAGCTTAAAAACAAGATCATTGTCAAATACAAGTCATGATACTAACACTACTCATAAATACTAATTGTGTATTACTTTTTCTCCCTTATTCCTAATTTTGTATCTCAAGATTTTATTTAAGTCATATACCCGAAGGCTCTTTAAGACTTTATTTCGATACTTATTAATTCCAAAAATAAAGCGGGACGGTTAAAGATAAAAATTAGCTTCTTCCCCTATCCTTGAAAACCGATGAGGTCCACATCGAGGTGACCGAAATTTGGCTTTTATTAGGTTACTTATTAACTTGATTTACGTCATATACCCTAAGGCTCTTTAAGACATAAATCAAGTGAGATTTAATTTGCACCATATACCCTAAGGCTCTTTAAGGTACAAATAAATCATTTATTAAACATGATTCAATCATTCACACCATATACCCTTAGGCTCTTTAAGGCATGAACAATTTAATCACTTATGCCATATACCCTTAGGCTCTTTAAGGCATAAGTAATCTCATGATTTAACTCTACTTACACCATATACCCTTAGGCTCTTTAAGGTGTAAGTAAAGCAATTATTCATATGATATATATAGTATGCCAAATTCTGAATCCGGATGTATACCTATTTTATTGGCATCGTCTTCCAAGTTAGTGGGAATTCACTAAAGATTAAGTTGAACCGGACAACCTTATTTATTAAACATTATTAATATACAAGTGAAACAAACTAATGGGAGAAAAAGCCACAATTAATACTTATGAGCTTGAAAGAAAACCAACTATTCCACGCTTAATATCATGACTTATACTCGACTATATCATTTCTCGTTCTTCGCAATTTAAAATCTCTAAGAAAGAGACTTGCGAACGAATTAAGATCGGCACTTTAACAAGTCACATAGACTGGCAACAATCTTTATTCTAATAAATCGAGTTCGGCATAATGGATAAACCTACATAAGACTAGCAACAAACTCGATTTAAATATGTTAAGGAAAAAGCTAAGGTATAAAACCGGTTGGATCAAAATTTATTTCTTATTCTCACCTTTATTTGTGTTACAACACTTATTTCATTACTTTATTCCAACATTTATCACTTTTTTTAACTTTATCATGCACAAAAATTTTAAATTTTTGCTATTTTCACACAAATCACATATTTTTAGCGGAAAAATGGGTTACGTGAGAACAACGGTCACAGGTATAATCAAATCGATAGATTCCCCCCATACTAAAACTACACATTGTCCTCAATGTGAGATTGATACCCCATACTAATTTCAATGCATAATCTTGATATAAAGGGGTCTCTACGCAAATCTAAAGCCGTTTATTAAGTATGCTAAAGATAAACGTTAGTCGATAAGATTAGGATATTAGATTCCTAATATAAGCATGCTAAGGATTGAAGAGCGAGTGAACGATGGACAAAACACCGAGCACGAGAGTCTTCATAATCCGGGCAATCCTGGACATAAAAACCACAAAACACGAAACACAAGAAAGAGAAAAGGCGAGCCTCCTCACATCAAATGTTAGAAAATAGATAAGAAGATAGAAACGCTTGTTTTTGTTAACCGAGTCACGAGCTTGACTCGACCCCGAATTAAGTTGTCCATGGGGGTAAATGGAAGAGAAAATCTCAATCGGGCTTTCATTAATGTTTGGATAAACATTAAAGCACATGAAAGTTCCATCCCGATGAGATGCCACCGGTTCTAAGTGGAGATGCCGGGGTCAAAAATGGTGTCTTCACTCCCGGTGGAGAGAAGTAAAGGAGAATCCTCAGGGTAGGTGAGAAACGGGAGAAAAGTTCGAATGAAAAATGTGAAGGAATCGTCATCTTCAACATTTGGGGAAAAAACAATCTCACCTCCCCCTGGGTCAAAACATTCGTCTTCATTAAGCTCATCAAAATTGTTTATCACGGCCGTATCGGGCTCAATGTCGAAGGTAAAACGTTCATACTCGGGAATAGGATCATCGTTAAGTAAGTCGTCAAGAAAAATAATATCCCCTTCCGAGTCAAAATCACTCTCAATACCAGGTGGTATCGAGTCTTCCGAAATAAGAAATGTATCAACCTCCTCTATAAGAAAGTCATTATCTATAAGAAGATTGACATTTAATAATTTCTCACAAAGAATTTCATCCTCGATTTGAAGAATATCAATATCAATCGCTTCTTCTTCTTCATCAAAATCGTCTTCATCAATTCCCGGTAGAATTGGATCAATAAGATCAAGTTCACTGGCGAACTCCTCGGGAAGAAAATCAATCTTAGGAGACGTGATCGAAATATCTCGACTAAGCAAAGAGACAATAAGTCCAAATTCGGCATCAAAATGATCATTATCACAAAACGGCACATCACGAATATCTTCGGAAATACCCTTGGACTCACTTGGGATTGGGACAAGGTCCTCAACACTAGACTTTATTACTTTGTCCGTTTCCGTTTCCAGAATAGTGCTAAGATGCTCATCCCCCATACTTAGAGAGTTATCGGGTTCCTCGGTTGGTAAGTTAGGTGTGATTGCTTTAGACGAATTTTCTAAATATTCCTTAAATTGAATAGAATACTCTTTATCATCGTCAATCATAGTAAAATTCCAATTTAGAGTAAAACTTTGAGCTGCCTGCTCCTCCTGCTCTTTCTGAACTGCTAGATTAGCCGCTTGCTTATTTTCAATATGGTTTTTATAACACCCTGTATTTTCAAGTCATTGACGACGTCGATAAATCCGCAATGTACCTTTTGTATTGTACGCATTTGCTTTAAATCATAAATGTTAAGCTAAATCGCGTAAGCTAAAAATTAGCGTTCAATGTAAACGGGCATCAAACAATTAAATGTTTACATCAAGAAAGGGTTAAGTAATTATTTTGAGAATAATTATTAACTTTGTTCATTTTATTTTTATCGGATACGTAAAGTGTATACGTTTCGCGATAAATTGCGTTTAGGCACTCCCGGAACCACCAAAACTTTTCTACGCTTCAACAAATACCCACATTTATACCCAATACATAAAAATTACTAAACATCATCACCTACATCTTCTTATTGCCGAAATTCTTGCAATGATACAAAGATATATCAAGAAAATCCACTTTGGTCAAATGTACATCCATACCTCATTTAAACCACACCATGCCTTCTCATTAATACTAGCCATGCCTTGTCTCTTTGACTTAGACCATGACCAAGACCATCCTTTAGACCTTACCTTGTCTCCTTGACTAGACTTGCACCATATATACATGTATCTTCTAGTAAGAAAAGTAATACAAGCAAAATACTTAACCAAAATCACAAAATCTCTTCCCTTTTTCTCTCTTTGAAGCCACGGCTCAAACACCCTCAATTAATAAATCCATAGCAATTTTTCTACAACCCATACACTCCTATACACATACATCCTAAGATATTCTAAGGTATTTCCAAGTATTGGCTAAGCATTTTTCAAGTAATACTTTGTTTCTTTGACCTAAGACAAGAAAACAAGTCTTCCTTAAGACCATGAAGTGTGTTCTTTGACCACTATTGCATCTTTTTTACTAGTCTTCCATATATAAACTAGTATGTATAGATATAAACACATATAACACTTTACACTTAGCTAGAAATCACAAAAATTCCTCCTTTCTCCCCATTGAAGCCCACGGCTCAACCCTCCCCCTCTAAACTATCCATACAAAATTTTATTCAACCTATACCCTTCTATACACATCCATTATAAGATATTCTAAGGTGTTTCCAAGTATTGGCTAACCATTTTCAAGTATTAATCAAGAAAAAGGGAGCTAGGGTTTTTATTAAGAAAACAAGGGTTTTCTTAAGTGCAAGCTTTGGTTTCTAGTCTAAACAAGGGTTTAGATTGTGTTAGTCATCATCTTCATACATCATAAGGTCATCTTAAACTCTTTATGATCTTACATTTATCATTAATATGCATATGTTAATTCTTTATAGCTTGAATCACCACTTAGGACTTTTTAATATGTAAAAAGAGTTTTCACTTATGTTTATGAATTTATGCACTTATTCTTATGTCATATGGTTATATATATCATGGAAAAATGGATGTAAAAGTATGTTAACATATGGTTTAAGTATAAACATGTTTAGGTATAAATTAGGGTTTTAAAGGTTTACTTACGAAAGTTATGATTAAAAGTATACAAATGCCATATAAGGGCTGTTTTAATTCGACCTCATACAGTAGGTTAGACATTATATAAAAATAATACGCCTCGTGACGATTCCAAAATGATAAGAAACTCGAAAAACCGATTTATAACGAAAAAGATACGTTAATTACGATTTTACGACGATAAATACTTTTATAAAACTATTTTTATAAAAAGCACTATTCATTACAGAAACTCATATTTTTAAAACATCAAAAATATGATATAACTTTTAATTACGAGATCGTACTCGAAATAACGAATAAACTACGACATTTTCGATAATTAAAGTTTATAAAAGTAATTTTAAAAACTATGAATAGTAAAAATACTATTCATTAGTGGACGCATCTTTATAAAATATAATACCTCTTTTAATAACAAAGACGTACTCGAAGGAATCACTAAAATCGGGATTAAAACGGATAAGTTATTACGATTACGAGTTTACGCTAATTAAAACCTAAAAACGACAAACTAGCTGTTGTGAACAGTAAAATCACTATTCATCGCAGAATATCAAAAACTTGAAAATGTAATATTTTGATCACTCGTCTTACTACGAAGACGTGGACGTAAGAAACGTTAAAATCGGGCTTAAAACGCAAAAGTTATGCTAGTTTTACTAAAACGATAATTATAAACGTTTTTACTTATTAAACATAATTTTACCAAAACCATTAGTTGGTGATTGAACTATATAGAATTATATGTGGTTATCAAAGTACTATATTACTAGGGAGTTTCATAATGAGGCCTCTTCGGATGGCGTATCGACGAGTTGTTGGATTTACGATTTAAAGTGTCCTAACTCCTCGAACGTCATGTCATGACCTCTTAAATTATGATAGCCCGAACGATAGTACGATATAACAACTATAAGATTATATTCAAGTACTCGGTACTTATACGACCTATGATAATTTAGGTTGCATTCGATCTTTTACGTGACGCTTTATCTGCGATATTTGGATTATCAGAACTCAAGGTGAGTTCATAGCCCCACATTTTTACGATTTCAATGATTTATAATTATGGGGTGGAAACATGCTTTGTTTTATAAATTGGACGCAAGTATTGATTACATGTTTGCCTAAGTAGCGATAACCCAAGTTAAGCCCATTATCATGAACTGTCAATTGCATAGATGTAGTTGGGAATTACATTATGTGAGCGCGAATGTTATTTAATAGATCTATTCGGGAAACGACCTCCCCGTTCGGGTGACTAGCTATCACCGAGAACGAACGTTATAGCATGTCGAATTTTATGATTTATAATTATGGGGTGGAAACATGCTTTGTTTTTATAAATTGGACGCAAGGACGCAAGTATTGATTACATGTTGCCTAAGTAGCGATAACCCAAGTTAAGCCCATTATCATGAACTGTCAATTGCATAGATGTAGTTGGGAATTACACTATGTGAGCGCGAATGTTATTTAATAGATCTATTCGGGAAACGACCTCCCCGTTCGGGTGACTAGCTATCACCGTGAACGAACGTTATAGCATGTCGAATTTTGGATGTTTAGGGTTAGACATCCGGATGGGCGTAAATTGCAATATATAGTTTAATTGCAAGAAAGATGACGGTTCATTCAGTGTCATGAGCTTAGTGTAAATGTAATCTAGTTTTGTGAGATCTGCATGTGTTGCATTATCACTAAAAAGTCTTGCGGTCCTGCATATTATGATTTATCAAACCTATGAATTCACCAACAATTTTGTTGACGTTTTTAAGCAATGTTTTCAGGAGATCAATAGGCATGGGATGCCAGGGATGCATTGGGTTACATTTTGGATTGCACGCTTAAAGATTTAGGTGCATCATATTTTGGGAAATGTATTGTCAACTTTTGTAATATTCAACAATGAACAAGTAAAGCTATATGCTTTTGTATTAAGTCTTTCAATTAAATCCAATGTATCATTTTAAACGACTTTTTGTGTCGTTCTTATATATCTTGTGCTATTGATCTTGAAGTAACACGCCCCGGACCCTTATTCCGCTGCGACCCAATTTGGGGGTGTTACAGATTGGTATCAAGAGCCAAGGTTATAGAGAACCAGGTCAAATGTTTTTGCTGGACTATAACCATTTTCAAACAACGAATTCATACAACGGGGTTGTACACGGGACATACATATGTGCATACATTCATGCATACACTATTTGTTGCATTAGTGGGACTAGATGCATTCATAATTGATATACGTGGTTATAATATATTACGTATATTACAATAAGAGTCGTATATATACTCATAAGTTGTTTCTGCTGGTCACAGTAGTCATGTCAGCTGATTCTGCCGTTACCTATACTTCTGTTCACTCTGAGGCACGATCTTGGAGGGTGTATTCCATCAGAGAACTTACGTAGGAGCGGCCCAACAGTTGTTTGGAGCAGGCAACCACAATTCTCCAGATAATGTACTTTGAGGACCAGTACGCAGTGTACATTCTGGAGCCTGAGCATCCTGAGGACTTAGTGCCAGCTGAGGATGAGGCACCTACACCTCTACTACCACCATTCTTTTTATCTCCACGTATTCGACCTCTTAGTCCTAGAGCACTCGAGGTTGAGATGAGAGATGTAGCATCAGCCTACTATCATTCACTACACCCATCAGGGACCCCACCATTGTTACCTATCCCTCTACCTGCACCATCTACTAGCCGCAGAGCTGATATTCCCGAGGCTGACACGCCGCCTCGGAAGAGACTACTACTTACTACTCCCAGACCAGGGTGTGAGATTGGAGAGAGTTCTGTTGCTGCTGCTGCAAGACATCCAGGACCCACTATAGAGACCAGACTCCTAGATACTAAGAGGAGGATTATGATCGCCTTAGAGTTGGTCAACAGGAGGGTCACTTATCAGGTAGATGTTTGTACTAGGGAGAGTTTAGAGTTTTGCACACGACATCACGATGCCCAGAAGGATCATGCAGCTGTGAGAGCTGAGATTGAGGTATTGAGGAGCAGAGAGACTTGCTTACGATCAAGAGAGTATACAGACACGTCAGGACTGACTAGTCGTGAAAGCTCATTGCAGGGCATTAGAGGCAACTAGTTACATATTAGAGACTGAGCGCGTGCGCCACGAGTGGCAGCGTCAGGCGCAGAATATCTTCGTTCAGCATATCAGCGTACCCAGGCCTGGAGGCCTGGGCAAATGCGTTGACACATTGGTGACACTGGTAGCAGTTCCAAACTTTGGTTAGATTGTATGTACTTATGCAGTCTGTTAGTTTTAATGGATAACTCCCAGCTAGCAGGCGGTATAGATCTTTTGTTTTGGTTAGCTATCCTGTATAGATCTTTTGTTTCTGATTAGCTATCTTGTATAGCATTATGTGGTTATCAAAGTACTATATTACTAGGGAGTTTCATAATGAGGCCTCTTCGGATGGCGTATCGACGAGTTGTTGGATTTACGATTTAAAGTGTCCTAACTCCTCGAACGTCATGTCATGACCTCTTAAATTATGATAGCCCGAACGATAGTATGATGTGACTAACATAGACCTGTATATGATGTTAGTTAATCGAAGTACATGGTACTTATACGACCTATGATAATTTAGGTTGCATTCGATCTTTTACGTGACGCTTTATCTGCGATATTTGGATTATCAGAACTCAAGGTGAGTTCATAGCCCCACATTTTTACGATTTCAATGATTTATAATTATGGGGTGGAAACATGCTTTGTTTTATAAATTGGACGCAAGTATTGATTACATGTTGCCTAAGTAGCGATAACCCAAGTTGAGCCCCTTTATCATGAACTGTCAATTGCATAGATGTAGTTGGGAATTACATTATGTGAGCGCGAATGTTATTTAATAGATCTATTCGGGAAACGACCTCCCCGTTCGGGTGACTAGCTATCACCGAGAACGAACGTTATAGCATGTCGAATCTGGGATGTTTTCGGGTTGAACATCTAATCGGGCAGAAATTGCAATATATAGTTTAATTGCAAGAAAGATTGTCGAGCCTCAGTGTCATGAGCTTAGTGTAAATGTAATCTAGTTTTGTGATGCGTGCATGTGTTGCATTATCACGGGAAAAGTCTTGCGGTCCTGCATATTATGATTTATCAAACCTATGAATTCACCAACATTATTGTTGACGTTTTTAAGCAATGTTTTCAGGAGATCAATAGGCATGGGATGCCAGGGATGCATTGGGTTACATTTTGGATTGCACGCTTAAAGATTTAGGTGCATCATATTTTGGGAAATGTATTGTCAACTTTTGTAATATTCAACAATGAACAAGTAAAGCTATATGCTTTTGTATTAAGTCTTTCAATTAAATCCAATGTATCATTTTAAACGACTTTTTGTGTCGTTCTTATATATCTTGTGCTATTGATCTTGAAGTAACACGCCCCGAACCCTTATTCCGCTGCGACCCAATTTGGGGGTGTTACAATACATGTTGGCCCTAACAATACCACTTAACATTATAATTATAAAAAGAAAATAAAATAAAATAATAATAAAATCAAATACTTAGTGCCAAAGTTCATGATTAAATAAATATAAGAAAGTGTGACTCATCAATTTAGTATAACACGTGTTCATTTGTGTACATGATGTGTTTTACATACATGCTATTTGGTTGTGACTCACAATCAAGTCTTGCAGGCCACAAATTTTAGCAATATAAAAGGAGTGTCATTGGTCCTCTATTTTCACAAATAAATTTACTTTCTATATTTTTAGTAATTTCTACGCATGGCAATTTAAAAAAAAAGATGGTATCAAGTTGAAGCATTATGAGTTGGTTCGAAGGTTTAAAAAAAAGTAAAGTTACAATGAGATATGGTCTAGATTATCAAAAGAGATTAGGTGGTACATGGAACAAGTATGTCAAGATTTACTTATTATTAGCAATCACTAAACATGTAGGTTGATTCCACAAAAAATGTACATTACTTTTAGCAAGGCTTGCATTAAAGGTTGTCGTTAGAAGCTCGCGTTTTCCCGACTTATCTTACGTTGTCATTTTGTTCTCATCGCTATCATCTCTATTGTCATCATCATTGGTTATCATTTGGCGCAAGGTGAGTTCATAGCCTCGCCTTTACTTACTTAACTGTTTTATAAAACTCCGTGAGGGAGATACATGCTAGTTTTACAAATTGAACACAAGTGCTTGTTTTATACATACTTTACAACTTTTAGGGTGAGAACATGCTTGCTTATAAACTCATTTATGTAATCTATTACATACTCATTACAAAAGGACACAAGTGCAACACTTTTCTTTCATACAATAACTACATAGCGTGCCTAAGTAACAAGAACCCACACTGCCCGTTATCATGAACTGTTAATTACATTGTGTAAGCGCGAGTGTTATAAATAGATCTATTTGGGATTGACATCCCCGTTCGGGTAAGTAGCGCTCACTGTGCCGGTTTGCCGAACAACGAACGTATACCATGTCGGATTCGGGATGTTTCGGGTTGAACATCATCATGGGCAATGTAGGCAATTTTATATTGCATTCATACATGTCGAGCGTCAGATTCATGAGCTTAGTGCAGTCGTAATTACATTTTGGTAATATTGTATGGGATACAATGTCATGCACTTCAAAATCTTGTAGTCCACACTATTTTGTTGAACATTGCTGATTGCTAAACATTTTCATGATACTATAGTGAAACAGTAGTCACTATACTCTTTTGGGTTCTACATTTTGATGTGCGGTTGTCGTAGGACTTCTACATGAGAAGATTTACAACTCCCTAGGCAGTGCACCTAATCGTTGTAGTGTAGTATGGGCAAGACTCGGGGTTGTTTATTGTTCACTTGAGGAATAAGATGGGAAGGCTTGATCACGGTCTAACAGAATTCTAAAGGTAAAGGGAAGATTCTTTTTTGTATTTTTGTATTTTATGAAAGCAAGTAAAATCATATAATTAAGAGAGTGGTTTAGTTTTAGCTATTAAACTAAATATTAAGAGAGTGTTCGGCTGAGGATGTATCTACTTATGCTTTTGTGGCCTCGAGGGCGCAATCTTGGAGTTTGCAGGACCACATTCTTAAGGATGTGGTTAACTTGATGGGGTGATTCTGATATAGGATTGCATTGGTCTCGTGTACGCATGTCCCCTCCCTGGATTTCGATCTTAGCGGTTATCTCTGCAAGGACACACAGCCCCCAAAGCCCAGAATGTTTTGGCGTGTGCCCTATTTAGTGAAATTGTCAAGAGTTTGGGAGTGAGCTTTGATTTATCCCCTCGCCAAAATGCAGTAGTTGAATGTCTCCGAGCTCCCCGTGCTCAGAATTTCTTGACCGTTATCCCCATTGAAGGACTAGGCCAACATATGTCGGCTCTGGAGTACCAGACTATCCTTAAGTACTAGCTAATGATCCCTCTATTTCTGGTTGATAAGCCTTGCCCAGTTTGCCGCAAGGTTTGTTTGGATTCTTTTGGTGAGCATGCGGTCCATTGCAAGGAGTTACCTGGTTTCAAATATAGGCATGATTTGGTTAGGGATGTTCTATATGATGTTCTTAAACGAGCTAGGAAATTTCTTTAGAAAGGAGGCCCGTGAACTTTATCGTCAGATCCCCTCAAAGGGAGGTCTACCTTACGGCCAGCTGATATACTTGTGTTTGGGTGGGCCGGGGGGAAACATGCTTGTGTGGATCTTACTGGAGTGTCCCCTCTTGTTGGGCTCAGCGGACAAATGGGTTTGTGTCAGGGAAAGCTGCGTTGAAAGCAGAATCGAGCAAAGTGTAAACTCGAGAAAGCGTTGTTTAGAGAATCAACACACGTGTTTATCCTTTTGCCTTTTGATACATTTGGTTTCTAGCACCGGAAGCAGAGGAGTTTTTGAATAGGGTTCAACGGGTTGTGCAAAGTAATTTTTTGACCCCTAAGACACAAAACTTTATTTTTAGTAGGATTGGTTTTGCCATCCAAAAAGAGGTTGCGGCGCAGCTTGTTGCTCGTTTGCCCGCCATCTTATTGTAAACATTGATTTGATGTTAGTTATGGGATTATAATTTATCTTAAAAAAAATGGAGATAACAATAAGATAAAATAATGTGCATATTTAATCATGTATAACTCCGTAGATTGCTTCTTCTAGTGTTGTTGCCTTGTCACACTTGTGATGACCTATGAAATTATTTCCTAAAGCATTAACGAATTACACGAACCCACCGTCTACTTAGTATGCCGCTAGAGCAATGCACATGCAAGGTAGTATGAAGACTATTACACAACCCCTAGGAGTTTACTAAGTGCATGTGAAATACATTAAAAGTGGATCAACCATATTAGGGGGCAAGGTAGTATGAAGACTGTTACCCGATGGTATCCTTTCTACACAGTCACGTTTCCCTAGACATATCAACAACGATACAGACAAAAGTTGGTTTTCTAAAGCCTAACATGCACATCCA
>BQNB010042628.1:0-43237 GCA_026074375.1 Tanacetum coccineum
ATGATTGTTTGTTTGATTATGTGATATGTTGTTTGATTGTGATTTGGTTTGGTTGAAATAAGTTAACGTAATGAAGATAATGAAACTTTGGCAAAACACAGTGAAGAAGCCTAGACAAAACGCAGTGAAGAATGAAATTTTTCTAGAGTAACTTTTAATCAAAACGCAATATGGTCTTCAAGCAAAATGCAATGGAGGTCTTGAGCAAAACGCAGTGATATTGAGGCAAAACGTAGTGATAGCTTGAATCAAAACGCAATGAGGTCTTGAACAAAACGCAGTGATATTGAGGCAAAATGCAGTGATAGCTTGAACCAAAACGCAATGAGGTCTTGAAACAAAACGCAGTGAGGTCTTCGAGCAAAACGCAGTGAGGTCTTGAAGCAAAATGCAGTGAGATCTTCAAGCAAAACGCAGTGAGGTCTTCAAGTAGGCAAAACGCAACCTTCAATAACCAAAACGCAGTGACCAAAACGCAACCCCAAATACAAAAAAATGCAGTACTGTTGTACTATACAAAATGACAAAATGCAGTGTACTATTTGAGGCAAAACGCAACCAAGAATGTCTTAGAGAGGCAAAACACAGTGAAAAAAATACGAACTTTTTCACCTAAAAACACCTAAAAATCACCCTTTTGAATGTTTTTACTTGGTTTCTTTTGTACAACTTGATCCTAGAAGGTTATAACAACTATAAAAACACTAACTTTAACATTACAAATGTGAGAATCAAAGAGTGTCAAGAAAAAGACCATAAACCTTCAAAAACTAAATTTTTGATCTAAACTAACCAAGAAAACGCACACACAATCTATCTAATCATCACATGGGCTCTGATACCAATTGTAGTATATTTGATATCACAATACAAGCTTAGGAATGATGGGTTGGCCAAATTTCTAGAGAGAGAAAGTGACTAGTCTAGTGAGAGAAAACACCTTTAAGTGTGTGTATTATCAAATGAACAACCAACCCCTTACCATGGATGGAAAGGGGTATTTATACAAGTGTTTTGGTACCCCTAAATGGGCCATGAAGTGGGCTAACAAGTGGGTAAAGACCCGGCCCAACACCATAAGTCGTATGGTAACTAAATGATTAAAACTAAGACTACGAACTAACCTATGCTAGATATAACACGGGGTGACTGAGTCTTTTACATGAATTTTCATAATCCTAACATAGAAAGAGAAATAACTGAAAGAAAATCGTGCAAAAGAGTTGTGAAAATAGTTAGAGGTGACCCACTATTTATAGGAGCTGAAAAACAGCATGTCAGGAAACGGCGGTCCCAGATATATTAGGGGGCCGCCGGACAATTAAGGGGCTGCCAGCCTATTTAAGGGACCACCCCGACAGACGCTCCTATTTTTGTCTTTTTGTGGTGACAAACTTGTCTGCTGAAAGTTTGACATGTTTTGGAGGGAAAAGAACCAGATTTTGAATTTTAAAATAATTACCACATAAAACATTTCTTTATAATTAAAAAATAATTTGTCTAATTAATTTTTGAAAAAATTATTTTGTTACATATATAAAAATGTAAAGTTTAAGACCAAAACTTATTTCTTAGATCATCCTACAAGTTTAATGCTTGTTTGTACATACCTTATGTGATTTACATCGGGTGTAAGTCAATGTCCATTTTGATGCATACTTGAGACGTCGAGAGATGTTGATGCATGTATTCTTGATGATTTGTGATTATGAGTAACTTGCACACTTTACGTTACATATTACAAGTCATATGTTTGTCATCACCAAAACATAAAGAGATCGTACAGATTAAATATCATAATATTTGCACTAATACTTATCGTATGTCTTTGTTGTTTGAGCATGAGCATGTGGTAGTGAATACAACTCAGCTAGAATGAGGTGTCTCCATCTCCATCTTTATATGTATCCTGAGATAAAACAGTCAGCAATAAAGCTTGTGGACGAATATGGCATTGTCATTCATCCAGAGTTGGTTGGATTAACCTCTGGTTCCATAAGGACCAACCTGTGATCAGGTAGATTCAATTTAGAAGAATCTCCTTGACAGGATTTCTAGCTTTAAGCTTAAGATCCTCTAACATAGATGTATTAGATTCACCATGCTAGCTTGTTCTCAGAATCACAACGTCTCAAAGCAGACAGCACGATATGAGTGAATTGGTTAGTTACTATCTTACCGACTGAGTCATCAATTCATTTACTGGACCATTATCGATATCCAGTTATCACAAGTTTGATTCATAAAGAATCTCGCAAGTCACCTACTAAGAGCTTGTTTGATGTTGACTTAAGCAGGATTTCCATCTTCACTGTGAGTACTCAAAGTATCTCTCAGATGTTTTGGCATAATCACAAGGATAATGCGTAGGACTTTTGTTAACAGCTTGTGAACTTGATGATGTTCAACAAGTGTTTGTAGTGAAATGTGTCCTAATGAGATTTATAATTTGATCTCTTTTTGGCTCTAGACTCGATTAGTGCACTTTGTTTTTTGTAATCGGAGGCTGGAGCAGACTGCCACCTATTCAATATCAACAAACTCGGAGTGAGATGTCAATAGATAACATGTGTATCTCCATGACAAATGAGACAAGTTTCTTTTAAGAGAAACTCGAATAGCTGGGAGGGGTTGTGCATTTCATCACTGGGTCTATGATGTCGTCTTCAGTATCAGAATTCATCTTTGTGAAAACCGATAGATTATGTATTGACCCGGTGTCTGCCTAAGGTGTAAGGGGGGCTGCTTTGTTTTCACCCTTTATCCATACATTTCTTTTTCATTCTTCAACCCCTTCGATGCTTACCAAGACGTCAGTACTAACACCTTATTGTGATTGTTCCCGTGGTAGCTCAATCTTAGTCGGCATTTTTCCCTTATACTCATTCTTCTCCAATCATACCTAAGGAATGCTACTTCTAACTATGGATTATCCTTGGGTAGATCCCTTCGGTTCTGGTTGGATCATAGGACTTATACCTAACCTTAACCACCTTATGACTTCATTGACGTCGTGAGATTAATTGTTTGTTAGGTATAGAGATCGAACCATAAAAACCATTTTCTGACATTTTAAAATACTCCCCCTACACATGTGCACTGAGATTCGAAATTGTTTTGCACATGAAGGAAAGAGTTGCACTTAGAGTCTTAATGATCACATTCTTCTATATCATATTTTAATCACATTTTCTCCCTTTATTTTAAGTAATAAAACTTTTAGTATTTGAAATACCAATTAATTAAAATTTATGACATGAAAAGTTTCATGGGGAGAAAATTTATACCGCGATATTGCATGAATTCATTTTTCATATTGCTCCCCTTCAACAGTATATGTGGGATACTAATATTTATTAAAACTTGACATTAGAATGAAAAATTGATATGACACCATAAAATGTTGAAGACGGAGTGAGATGCCTTAGTAAACAATATATATTATTATTTGATATTATAATTTCCACATTTTAATTTCACAAAATGTTTTTGGATACATAAAATTAACATTTATGAGATATACCCAACACATTAAAAGGTTTTTGTTTTAAAAGCTCCCCCTCAGAAATTGATCAACATAAAATGACATTGAAATTGATTCACGCATTAATGACAATTCTACGTACTACAATTCTTTTAAAAAACTTATTCGAGGAAGGGGTGATTGAACACACGAATTTTAACAAATACACTTTTTATGGAAAAAAATACCACAAATTATATTGTAGACAATTTTGGACATTGAAAGTTCTTGACAAATTGTGTTCATCGGATTTTAAAAACACATGATAGAGACTTTCTCTTCTATTTTTCTAGTGTAGCGCAGAAGTCGTACATTCCCTATTACATTTCGTAGTTCGTGTTATGCACTAAATGTACAAAGTCAATGAGCAAGAAATTTAGAACATGACTGTTTTGAAAGCATTTGAACTCTTGGTCGAATCTTAATTTACACGCCCGTGGCGATGTTATTATCAACATTACTAGGTACGTTATGGTATTGGATTCTAAGAGGACATGTCGAGAAGATTCTTTTTGGTATTTTTGGAAATTTTATGATTTTATATTGTGTTTTACTAGGTTATATTATTTTTCTAATTTCTTTTTATAGGGTTTTATATTTTTGTATTTCTTTTTTTTCAAAATTATTTATAAATCAAAATAAAGAGAAATCAAAAATTATTTACAAATCTAAAGTTTTCCATTAGCTTAGTGACAGTTGAGCTAGAGTTGAGTGGATGAGTGAATCACGGTTGTTGTTGACGTTATTTGATGACCATCAGTTGTAGTGACTGCGGAAGACTTTAAACAACTTGATTTTCTCATTAACTATTCGTCGAACATAGGACTGAATAGTCAATTCCAGCTCATTTGACGTTGTTACTGTCTCAGTGCTTGATGAACTTATGTTGACCATTGTGGTGCGAGGCTGAACACCGTTTTGTTAAACGTCATTTTACATTGAGTGTTTCGAGGCTTGGACTTTGTGTTCAAACGTCTTTGACATTGAGGGTTTCGAGGCTGATACTGTTGTGATCATACATCATTTTTCTGTATCATCATTTTTGAAATCCACTTTGACCAATGGGTTCTGAGATTCAGCTTTTTTCAGCAAACCATACTCTGAGATTTTCTTGTTGACATTACATAAGTACCTGCACTAAATCATAGACTTTGTTCCTTACTGAACCATTGATTGATGTACCTACACTTACATCCAGAGGTTTGTTTGCTTCAATTCATGAATATTAAGGATTATAATTTAAATACTATGTGTGAGTTCACGGTCAACCTTGCTTGTGCAAGAGTGGAATAACTTTCCTATAGGATTCCACCTAAGATCCCACTGTCTTGAAGATTGGCTACCCGTGGTTTTCCCACCTAAGATCAGCTCTTGAGAGTGTTTTCTCATTACACAGTCGGAATTCTTATTTGGAGAAACCTATGTCCTTTTAAGAGTTGCTTCCGCAAGTTTCTGTGTATGACTCTTTTTATCTACGGGGTTGTTAATGTTTTTGGTTTTATGGATTGAAATCTTGCACGTGAATTCCCTTCTCCTCTAGGAGTCTTTGTTATGGCACGCATCATGATTTGCATAAAGACACATTTATACATTTGGAACAACAAAGTTTTTGGAATCTAAAGAAGAAATAGATCATTAGGGTGATTGCATTGGGCACAGCCGTTATTGTTACGCAACTACTCTTAGATACATAGTAAAACTCCTAGGTGTTTGATTGTTGTTCCTAGGTTTTGGTTTGCTTATCCATCGAGTGCTTTGAAATCTAGCAGTAGGCATCACGCTACTTTTTGAGTTCCTATCTCTTTCTTGTGTCTTTTTCCTAGCTTCATCTAGATAGTGATTATGAACCATGTCATTTGAACTATATCTTGGCATGTTCTTAGAA
This sequence comes from Tanacetum coccineum, assembly GCA_026074375.1. Classification (NCBI taxonomy): domain Eukaryota; kingdom Viridiplantae; phylum Streptophyta; class Magnoliopsida; order Asterales; family Asteraceae; genus Tanacetum; species Tanacetum coccineum. Next base: position 5,409 of record BQNB010042628.1, read on the forward strand.
CTATTCCTAGATGAGCTAGATGCAATCATATGATCAGGTTTTGCAAAGGCGGATTCTCCTTTCTTAGGCAAATAATGTTGAGTGACTGGTTTTGATAAATTGTTATTTACATTAAGTTGGGAGGCAAAACCGTTGGTTTTGGACATTTGTGGCCTTCAGATTTAGACGCATTTGGGGTTGTCGCTAACAACTGATTGGTTTCTTAGTGATGGTAAAACCGGTTTCCCCAAGACTAATGTTTTATCAAACTTAGTATCCACACTATTTCCTTTTAACTTCCTTAGGTCATTTTTCAATGCAGCAAATGCAAAAACCTTTTCCAGAATCTGAGCTTTTAAATCAGCATTATTAGCAAGCAAAGAAGAGTTGTTTGTTCTAATCAGTCCTTAGATCTCGTACATTTTAATAGACATCATACAATTTCTTGTAATGCTTTTTCTAATAGTGTCTCGCATTTGCACTTCTTACTGTGAGAATTTAGCCACCACTGGTGGACTTCTAATTTGATGTTCATTGTTTCAAGTACATCAATTTCCTTTTCAATCTTGGCTTTATTACTTGTTTCATTCAAAATTTGACCTTGTTGCCCCGATTTTAAATCTTGATTTTGACATTTAAGTTCGAGAGCAATACAATGTGCTTCCATTCTTGAAAAATCTTTTTGAAATTGGGCAACAGTCTTTTTGAGTAAAATATTCTCAGACTCGAGTGATTGTTTTGAGTATTCAGTTGTCTGGTTATCAGGTGATGAATCAAGCATAGGACTTTTAACTTGACATGTTTCAGGATACTGGTCAACCCTACCTTCAACAATGATTTCAGGTTGCTCAGTATTTTGTCGTCCTATTGCAAAGATATTATATTCAGAAGTCAATTGTACCTCAGCAATTGGCTCTTCGTCATAAATGGGTCTGATATATGCATCATCAGCATCTGTATCATTCCCTGACCTGCTGCTGTCATCTTGAACTTCTGATTCTGTTCCATTGCTTTCCATGACAACCAAACCATTTTCAACTGCTTTACCCGTATCAATCTTACTCTCTTGCGTCTGCATATGTCCTTTATTCACCCTTCTTTCATACTATCTTTGATGACGTGTTTTTTCAGCAACAGACTTCTTAACATTACCCATGTATTAGAGTAGTGTATATCTAAAGTGTTGAACCTCGATTCCAGTGTATTCAACAAAGTACTTATCTATCATTTGACTATCATAATCTAAAGTAAACTTTGAATCGATGAATTGCTGAAACTGTTTGTTAATCACCCAAAAGGCTGCCATGGATTCATCTTCTTAAAATTCATCTTTGTCAAGTTGCTTTTGTAGTTGATCTACATTGAGGAGCATTGTACTTGTGAAAGTATCATCATCTTTACCAAAGAGTGACATGAATGCCCGTTTGAATCCATGTTCGATGCGAGTGCCTTTTAAGTCATCTTTAGAAAGAACTTGAAGGTGTGAATGAAGAGATCGAAAATATGCCATGCATGTTTCTTTTGCTTTTGACATCTTGTATTTGATTGCATGCACATCTTTTGTTTCAGAATTTAAGCTGCATTCCTTTACTGATTTACTGGATGCAGTCTCTGAATTACTATAATCTTTCTTAGAACAAGTGTTTTGTATGACAACTAAATCAACTTTTAACGAATCAACATTCAATGCTGGAATTGGATTTGAATGATCTTTTTGTGTTTGCATCAACTTCTTTTGCTTCAACAATTGTAGAATTCGTGGTTGATGAAGAGTTATCTCAAGCGTGTATTTCCCAATGGAATCCATGTTAAAGATCATTGCATCGTAAAATCTTGTGTATTTCTGCATACGCGCTTTGATTTTTGAATTGAAAGCATTGTCAAACGTTGTTCTGAGCTTAGTCAAAGTAGTATTGCAATCAGTATGAGAAATTGTTTCTTTGGTAAGATGTTGCTCTAGTAAGTCCAAGTCTTGAGAGAAAGTTCTCTTGAAGATAGGCATGTTACCAAAATCGTGTAAAGTTTCTGTAAGAAACTTGAGTTGTGACTGAATTGCTCGAAGACGGTTCATTCATCTACTTCTTGAAAGTTGTGTCTTCTCTTGAACGTTAAAAGTTGAACACGAAGAAACTGTGTCATTATGAAGAACACTTGATGGTTGAATTTGCAAATTGGTATTTGTATTTGACATTTTGATGTTGTGAATGGATATCAGATCTTAAGTGAGTAAAGTGTTGATTGTATTATGATAATTGTTGGATCGATACAATGATTAGTGATTGTGTGTAAAAAGTGATGATTGTTTGTTAGATTAGGTGATATGTTGTTTAATTATGATTTGGTTTGGTTGAAATGAGTTAACGTAATGAAGAGTCTTAGACAAAACGCAGTGAAGAATCTTAGACAAAACGCAGTGAAGAATCTTAGACAAAACGCAGTGAAGTGTCTTAGACAAAACGCAATGAAGAATCTTAGACAAAACGCAGTGAAGAATCTTAGACAAAATGCAGTGAAGAAGAAAATTTTGCTAGAGTTTCTTTCTACCAAAACGCAATGATGGTCTTCAAAAATAGGCAAAACACAGAGACAAATCGTAGTCTAAAGTGGAAAATCTCAATAGACAAAACACAGTGCTTAGACAAATCTCAATAGACAAAACGCAGGAGACAAAACGCAAGAGACAAAACGCAAGAGACAAAACGCAAGAGATAAAACACAAGAGACAAAATGCATGAGACAAAACGCAAGAGACAAAACGCAAGAGACAAAACGCAGGAGACAAAACGCAAGAGACAAAACGCAAGAGACAAAACGCAAGAGACAAAACGCATGAGACAAAACGCAGGAGACAAGACGCAAGAGACAAAACGCAAGAGACAAAACGCAAGAGGCAAAACGCAAGAGACAAAACGCAAGAGACAAAATGCTGGAGACAAAACGCAATGAAGAAATTTGCCAGAGAGACAAAACGCAGTGATGAAAAACATGATTTTTTCCACCCAAAAATCACCCTTTTGAACGTTTTTACTTGGTTTCTTTTGCACAACTTGATCCTAGAAGGCTATAACAAAAATAAAAACACCAACTATAACACCACAATCGTGAGAATCAAAGAGTGTCAAGAATGAGACATACTATATTACAGATTAAACCAATAACTACTCACAAACTTTTGATGATTCATAACCTAGAAAAACGCACACACATCTAGCTATCATCCCATGAGCTCTGGTACGCTCTTGTTGTGCCCACATGTTAATCCAACACAACATAATAGTAATTACCAAATAAGCAAAAAATAGGAGAGAAAAAAGTTAGAGAGAAAAAAAAGATTGAAGATTAGATTAGTGAGAGAGAGGGAGAATAACAAATGAAACAAATACAAACCAACACCTCTCTTCATGGGTGGAGGGTTCCTTTTATACCCTAGCCTACTAGTTGGCACATGGGATTTTACTTAATGGGACGGGCATTGGCTTATCTTGGCTTTAACCATAAAACATGGACAATATTAGTTTACAAAACAAGACGTTAATACCTGGACTACAACCTATTACATTACAAGACTAATGCGACTAATAGACCGATAACATTCGTGTTTTCAACCTTATATAAAATATGGCTAAACAAAACTCTTGCATTTATTTTGAAAAATAAATAAGAAGATTGTTCTTCTACATTCTTAATATCAGTGATGATAATGCATCGTGTGTTTTGATCTTTATAAGGGTCTGTTGGTAATTCCATAACACGAAACAAAAATTGAGGTCTTGTATTATTTTGTTTTGAGTGGGGATGGTGATGGTATGTTTGAGATGGATGTTGGTATTGATATTGTACGAATGGGAATTGGTTTGATTTGGATTTGTTTGATAAATGTGAAGTCGGGTATTTTAGGATTATTGGAGTGGATTTGTTGTTATGGATGTTGGCTGTGTTGTTTCCAATGTTGAGGTTGTTTGTTGGTTGTTGATGATTGATAGTTGGTGGGTTCTGAGTTTTGGTTTAGTTAGTGGTGGTTTAATGTCGAGTCTATCTTCTATCTTTTTCTACATTTTTGTTGACCCAGACTCGGTATTGACACAGTTGACCGACTCAGTTAACTCGGTAAGAACCATGTTGACCGAGTTCAACGGTAATGGGACTGAGTTGACTCGGTTTTGGCAACGTGTCCAAATAGTTATCAAACCGCTGCTCAAAGTGCTTATCAAAAAAACCGCTGCCATAAAGGTTTTTGTAAACCGCTTCCAAAACTTTGATAAACCGCTACTATCACCAAACCGCTGCCAGGTTTTAAAATGGGCAGCAGTTTGTTTCGGTAAGCCATGAAAGTGTACAAACCGTTGGCACCTGTATCACCAAACCGCTACGGCAAAACCGTTGTGCCCAAACTGTTGGCACAGTGGTAAATACCTTAAAAGACCGAATACTTGTATTTTTTTTCTTGTCTTTTGCGGCAAAAATGCAAAAAAATCTGTCCTTGACAGCTACACTTTTAGATTTGAGTTTCATTTCATACCAGACCAAAAATAAGCTTAAAAAAAGCTGTTTTATCCAGAAAATAATCCACGTAATAAGTAGATAACATTAAGCTTTAAATAAGCTTTGGATAAGGACAAAATAAGCACACCAAAATGATCCAAACATGTCACATAATTGTTAAAAACCCAAAGAAGCTTATAAAAAGTTCCAAAATAGCTTTAAAAAAATTGAGAAACCAGATATGTTTTTGGTGAGTTTTGGAAAATAAAGGTACCAAAAAAACTCATCACAAACAAAAATGAGATAAGCTGGTATACATCAGATCTAAACAACACCACACACAAAAGTATTCAAGGCTTTTTCTTAGAAATAAGCCCATAACATAATTTGTAAAAGTTGTTAAAAAGTTTGCTGACACGAGACAAACAACACACAATACAAACACAACACCCTAATGCTCTAGATACAATTTGTTACACGAATCCAAAACCACCTGTATTTCTAATGAGAGAAAGTAGAGAGAGGGTGAAAGACAAAACTAAGTTTTTTATTAGAGAGAGAAAGAGAAAACAAGAAATGAACTTCCACCAACCCCCATGGAGAGACATGGGGGGTATTTATAGCCTATACTAAAGTTAACTATACCATATATACAATAATAACCCCTGTGTGTCACGCAGTGTCCATAGTTGTCCAATTAGTGAAAGACACCATCTTACAAAATAGAAAGGCTAAAACATGATTCATAATTCACGGCAAATTTCCTTGTTTCTTTCTAGTTGTTTACTCTTTTCTAGATTACAGGTGCTCGTTTTTTAGTACTTCATTTTTAGCCTTTAGATGTTTGTTTTTGTTGATAATCCTAAGACTAATTTTGCATAGTTTATCATACTCATTTTGCAATGACTCATTATCTAGAGATGAACTACTATAGTAAGGAGTGTCGGATAATACCTCATTGGTGTCGTGTGCCATGAGACAAATTTCGTCCTTCTTGGTGTCTTCTTCATTATTGCTCCAACAACAAACAACGAATGCATTCTTGATCATTGACGGAGTGTTTGGACATTCACCTTTATGAAGTGGTTGGATCACCGCATTGAAACACCTTCGGTCTTCTTTATACCTTTTTGGTCTTACCCTTATTCTTTTTGTAGTTTTTTTGTCATCTGGGATGACAGAACAAACTGACCTCTTGTCTAAAGGAATTTTTTGAAATATCTTACCGCCATGGCATAGTCTTCATCATTACTATCCAAACAGGATCCTTCTTAATCACTTGATATTTTTCTTGCTTTGAAAGCAAGTGATTTGTACTTTTCTTTCTTGCTCTTAGAGATCTTTGAGTCCTTTTTAAGTACTACCTCATAGACTTTTAGATTGCCGATGAGCTCGTCTAGAGATAGTGTTGATAAGTCCTTGGATTCTTCTATTGCCATTGATTTGGACGCCATTTGGTGGGGAGAGCCCTCAAGAATTCCCTAACATGATTACGACTTGAAAAAGATTCATCAAGTGATTTTAGTGATGTAATAATAGTATTAAATATAGCAAAGGCATAATCAATATCCTCAGATGGAATACTCCAAGATCGTGCCTCAGAGTGAACAGAAGTATAGGTAACGGCAGAATCAGCTGACATGACTACTGTGACCAGCAGAAATAACTTATGAGTATATATTATATAAGGCTCTTATTGTAATATACGTAATATATTATAACCACGTATATCAATTATGAATGCATCTAGTCCAACTAACTAATGCAACAACTAGTGTCCCATAAAAACCCCTTTTTATGAATGCAATGTTTGAAAACGGTTATAGTCCAGCAAAAACATTTGACCTGGTTCTCTATAACCTTGGCTCTTGATACCAATCTGTAACACCCCCAAATTGGGTCGCAGCGGAATAAGGGTCCGGGGCATGTTACTTCATAGATCAATAACACAAGATATATATAGAACGACCAAAAAGTCGTTTAAAAACTGATACATTGGATTTAACAAATATTTGATACAAATAGCCCGAGGCTTTAACTTGTTCCTGATTATTATTACAAAGATACTGGTTCACAACACATGAGTTTCCCAAAACATAATACAACCATATCTTTAGCATGACATCCCAAAACAAAATCACCAATGTATCCTTGGCACCTTATGCTTACTGATCTCCTGAAAAACATTGCTTTAAAACGTCAACAATAATGTTGGTGAATTCATAGGTTTGATAAATCATAATATGCAGGACCGCAAGACTTTTCCCGTGATAATGCAACACATGCAGACATCACAAAACCAGATTACATTTTCCTAAGCTCATGACACTGAAGCTCGACGATCTTTCTTGCAATAATAATATATATTGCAATTTCTGCCCGATTAGATGTTTAACCCGAAACATCCCCAAATTCGACATGCTATACGTTCGTTCCCGGTGATAGCTAGTCACCCGAACGGGGAGGTCGTTTCCCCAAATAGATCTATTCATAACATTCGCGCTCACATAATGTAATTAACAACTACATCTATGCAATTGACAGTTCATGATAATGGGCTCAACTTGGGTTATCGCTACTTAGGCAAACATGTAATCAATATAAAATATCCACTTGCGTCCAATTTATAAAACAAAGCATGTTTCCACCCCATAGTTATAAATCATTGAAATCGTAAAAATGTGGGGCTATGAACTCACCTTGAGTTCTGATAATCCAAATATCACAGATAATGCGTCACGCAAATCGTCAGATGCAACCTATTTAAATTAAGGTCGTATAAGTACCATGTACTTCGATTAACTAACATCATATACAGGTCTATGTTAGTTACATCATACTATCGTTCGGGCTATCATAATTAAGAGGTCATGTAGTGAACGTATGAGGAGCTAGGACACTTTAAATCGTAAATCCAGCAACTCGTCGATACGCCACCCCGAAGAGGCCTCATTATGAAACTCCCTAGTAATATAGTACTTTGATAACCACATATAATTCTATATAGCTCAATCACCAACTAATGGTTTTGGAAAAATTGCGTCTAATAAGTAAAAACGTTTATAATTATCGTTGTAGTAAATATAGCATAACTTTTGCGTTTTAAGCCCGATTTTGACGTTTCTTATGACCACGCTTTCGTATTAGGGCGAGTTATCATAATTTGATATTTTCCTATTTTTGACCCTCTGGTGAACAGTACTTTTTACTGTTCACATCAGTTATAAATTTATTTTTATAGTTTTAGTTATCGTAAAACCCGTAAACGTCATATTTTATTCGTTATAGCTCCGTTTTTAGTGATTCTTTCGAGCACGTTCTCGTTAATGAAAATTCTATCAATTTATGAGGTTTACAAAAATATAACTTTCTGTCATGAATAGTGTTTTACTGTTCATAGTTTATAAAATTATTTTTATAAACTTTTAATTACCGAAAACCCGCGAAATTCATAACTTATTCGTTATAAATTGAAAAATCATGATTCTTATCATTTTAGAATCCTAAAAATAAGTTTTATTTGTTAAAGCTAACCAACTTGCTGTTTGTTAAGGTTTTTATAAAAGTTATTTTATAAAATCCGTTTAATTAACGTATAACTCGTTTTTAACGTAACTTTTTCGTTATTAATCCGTTTGACAAGTTTCTTACCTTTTCGGAATCGTTGTGAAATGTATTATCTTATAAAAATATAAAATAAGTATACTTTTATACACTTTTGGACAGAATGTTTGCATGACTTTCCTAAGTCCATTTTTGGCCTTGTTTTTATATTTTACCACTTTATACTTTTTACCACAAGTCTTACACTTTATATATGTCATATATCATATATATATTATGTCCATAGGTCCATCAAAGTCCTTTTGTACAAGGTTTACAAGTCCTTCATAATACATAATAAGTCATAACTTTCATAATTTATCCATTTTACTATAAGTTCATATATAGCCATTTTTCATATAAACCATAAGTGTACAAGTTTTCTCATCTTGATATAACCTCATTTTAATGATCATATAACATCAATATAAGTCCATAATTAACCTCAACATGTCATTTGTATTTCTTTAACTTGAAACATATTAAGAAACCATTAAAACCCTAATTTATACTTAATCATTTTTACACCAAATTAACATGGTACATACTTTTCTCATCCTTTTTAGCATGATATAAGCAACATCACAACATGTATAATAGTGTACAAAATGATCATTTCAAGTAAAAACTCCATTTACATGTTAAAAATCCTAAATGGTGATTCAAGCTATAAAGAAGTAATATATGCATATAATGATAATTGTAAGAACATAAAGTGTTCTAGATGATCTTATGGTGTATGATGATGATGAACAAAGTGATCTAAACCCTTGTTTAGATGAAAACCAAAGATAATAACCCTAGAAAACCTTAATCTTTTCCAAAACCATAAACTTGAATTATCTTCCTTAAACCTTGCAAATGGTTATCCCAACCTTCAATACTTCTTAGAATACCTTAAGTATGATGTACAAACACTTGTATGGTGATAGAAAATCAAGGTATGGATTTATTATATGGGGTGCTTTGGGCCGTGGCTTATCATAGAGCAAAAGGGAGAGATTTTTATCTTTTCACTAAGTGTTAAGTGTATGTAAGTGTTATCTAACTCATGTATGCTTGTATATATAATATAGGTTAGTCAAAAAGATTGCAATAGTGGTCATGGGACAATATGAGGGTCTTAAGGAAGACTATGGTCAATTTGGGACAAGGTATGGCTAGTTTTAATGGTGATAGGATGTACAAAGACTACTTGGAAGATTTTTCCTATATTTCTTTGTATACATTGTTATAAATTCGGCATATATATGATATATATGATATATTTTTGTAACTTTTATGTATTGGGTATAAATGTGGGTATTTGTTGAAGCGTAGAATTATTTTTGTGGTTCCGGGTATGCCTAAACGTACTTTATCGCGAAACGAATATAATTTGCGTAACCGATAAAAATAAATGAACAATGATCATAATTATTCTCAAAATAATTATTTAATACTTGATTGATGCAAACGTTTAATCGTTTGATGCCCGTTTACATTGAACGCTAATTTTTAGCTTACGCGATTTAGCTTAACATTTACGATTTAAAGCAAACGCGTACAATACAAAAGGTACATTGTGGATTTATCGACGTCGTCAATGACTCTAAAACACAGGGTGTTATATTAGTAAGTATTTAATCTTTTGATGATTAAGTGTAGAAGTAATTTATATCCCTCGACGATTGAGGGGGAGCAGTTATATGTTTCTTACATGACTTGCGAATTAAGGCCACACTTTTCTCCCAAATTTTAACATATTTAAATCCACTAGTTTCCTGATGGCAGTTGGAGTCAATCTACCAACATAAGACAACACGTAATAAGAAATGATATCACAATCCATCAAAATGCAATGCATATTTTTAACTTTAACCATTTTTAACAATAGTGATATTGAAATCATAGATACTTATTTGATATGGATTCTAACAAGCATCTGATTTATTAGAAGTCACAGTATGATTCATAATGATGAAGACGGAGATGTAATATAGGAGACACCTGATAGAATATAAAATGGATCACCATTTGACAATTAATATCATGTACGACTTGCCTGTTGTAACTGTACATATTTAAAAATTGACAAGTTGTTGTTTATTTATACCACACATCAATGTGGCTAGGTTACTATCAAACTTAAACTAGTATCCCTAATCTAGTAGTCTGATGGTCCTGACCTAGCCTGTTCTTGTGATTCATAGATTGCATTAGGAAGACTTTCCTTATCTGCTTGTGAGACGAGCCTGAGATATCTTGATTGAATTGTTCTAGATTAACAATCTTTCCGTTTATATTCCCATTTTCGCCTTACTTTAAATTTTACAATTTGAGTATGAAGACACTCCAGAGTTCAGCTTCCAGATTGTCAAAATCTTAGTCGTGTTGATCACCTGACCTTTTCCCAAGACCTTTCTATCTTATCCTTTTATGTGGCTCAATGCGGTCGAGAGAGAGTTCATCTAGGTGATTTAGAATTTCCTCAATTTGCTCCTCGTGACATTCTAAACTTGTCTACGAGAGCCGTTCTCCAAACCTCAAATAGCTTGAGATAGGCAAAAGTAGAGGAGGATGATCGGCACGCCCCTCGTTTCTTAAGTGGCAATAATTCCTCAGGAAGAAAGAATTCTTGAGGATTAAACATTGGAGATAGCATTGAAGATGGAGGCACAATAGTTGGTGGTGGAATAGGTGATTCTTTAGCATAGTATGCATGCATGACCTTATATAGGGGGCTCATGCAAAAAATGTAAAGAGATTGTGAATCTTATTGAACTAAACACATGAGTTATTTGAAGAGCTAGAATAAGTTTTTCCTGGTGAAGCTGGGACATAGTCCGGGGAAGCCGGGATATAGTCAGGAAAGTTAGAGGAAAAAGCATCCTCAATATTGGAAGTATAGGGTGTGCTTGGTAAGGAAGACATCAACTCTGTTAACAACCCTAGTGTAAAAGGAACATTAAGTTTATTTATATAATAATATAATAGTTATGTACTTTACACCTATTCTGGAAATATAGTGGCCACGAGGACTTTCTTGACGAAAAAAGAAAAGTAGTTATATTAAGTATCAACCTGACTCTAAACCGAGGATCTTGAAACCAAATCTATAACACCCCCATTTTGACATATAGCAGCGGAAGCTAATCTAGGATTTATTTCAATACAACAGTCATACACATACAAAAAATGACTCAAAAGAACAACATTATAAAAAATAAGTTTATCATTCATTATTTCACAGAGTGTTTTTACAAACAGGGTCCACAAAATCTACATGAAAACATAAATATAAAATGATAACAGTTAAGCCTCTCTTAAGAGTCCGTGCCACTCCGACGCCATAAGGTGCACAGTTACCTAAGAAAAACATACTAAAAGTCACATAACAAGTTGAGTGAAATTCATATGTAGGAACCCGTTATAACCCTTCACTTCATATCCAACAACACGAAACGAAAGAAGAATAGAGAAAGATGAAAATGAAGTTTTAGAGAGAAACACAAGAGAGAGAGTTTGAGAGAGAAATATAGAAAAGGAAATGAAGAAAGAATATTAAGTCTATAACTCTTTCTTACCTTTTCCAAAGCGGAAAAGGATTATATATACCCGGACACTTTAAAGTGACGTGCGGGTATATTTGGACTAGACCCGGGCTCAGGTTTTGCTTGGGATTAAACCCAAAACATATACAATATTAGATTAACTATCAAGCCCGATTCCCGATATTATACTATTACAACATTAACTAATTAAATGACCGAGACTCGTACACGTAATGAACGAACTTCCTGTTCGGCTCAATATTTTGAGGCTAACAATCTCCCCCGAAGTGAGTTTCAATTGATGACACTCCTTCATGAGATAAATTGAGATTATTATTTTCACCTCTAAGCTCATGTGTTCTTGTCTTTCACTTTTGTTCTTTGTTGTAGGATTGTTCCCCATCATGCTTTGTGATCTCTAGACATTATCCTATTGTCAGTTGTCTTTTCTCGTCTTTGCCAACTTGCGATTCTTGTAGTCCTTTGACCAACATTCTTATACTATGCCTCATCTTGAAAGCTTCAAATCAAGTTAGAGAAGTCTTTGTCTTTAAAATCTTTGAGCTTTCACGTTTGATGTCCTTTGTAGATTGAGCAATAAACATGTGGTACTGAATCGACTTTGGTTTATTGGGATACTTGTCACCACCGTATTGTAACCATCTAGGATTATGTTAGTGATAACAAGAAATTGATTTTAAAATCAATCGACATATTACTTGTAAAAGAGTTTTTGTAACACATCGGCAGTTATAACATTTATCAAAATTCATCAACAGTCAATTCATTAACGGACCAAATCGAATATCTAGTGGTCACAGTTTGATCATATAGAATCCCGCAAGTCACCTACACGAGAGCTTGTTTGAGGTTGCCTCAAGCAGGAATTTACATCTTCATTATGAAGTACTAAAGTATCACTCAATGTATCATGGCAAATAACACAAGGATATTGCTAGGACTCTGTTACAGCTTGTCAACTTGATGATGTTCAACAAGTGTTTGCTAATGAATGTGCCTATACGAGATTTAGATTGAACTCTTGGCTCTAGACACGATTAGTGCATGTTTTGGTTTTAGTACTCGGAGCTTGAGCCTCTACTTGCCACCTATTCAATATCAACTAATCTCGAATGAGATGCAAATAATAAACTTATGGTATCCCGTAACAATGAGACAAGTTTCTGTTGAGAGAAACCCTAATGGCTGGGAAGTGGTTGTGCATTGCATTCACTGGGACCATGATTCCAGTTTCAAAGTCAGCAATTAATACTCATTGTGAATCTGACAGCATATGTATTGACCCGGTTTCTACCTTAAGTGGTGTGGGGGCTACTTTCTTTAAACCATTATCCATGAACATTTATTTTTTATTCTTTAACCGCCTTCAATCAACCAAAGACGTCATTACTAACACCGTTGGTTGTGATTTTTCCAGTGTTAGCTCAATCTTAGTTGGCATTTTTCCCATATACATATCATCTCCAATCATACCTAAGGAACTTGCTATATCCTAAATTTGGATTATCCTTTGGTGTAGATCCCCCGTTTCTGGTTGATCATAGTATTGATTCCTAACCTAACCACCTTATGACTTTAGAAATCGTCGTGAATTAAGATGTAGTTGGTGTATAAGATCGAACCATAAAACCTTTTCTTTACTTTTAGCAATTGAAGTCGAATATATCCATATTTTAATACATATTCTCCCCTTAATATTAAATAATAAACACTTAGATTTGAAATACCTTGTGATTTAAAATATGTCTTGAAAATTCTATGGAGAAAAAATAATATCAGCATGAATGGTTTGAACATATTGATAATGTTTAGATACATAAAGTGTCGTTGTTTGATGTATCCAAGAAAATTAAAACATTGTTTTTCAAAAAATCTCCCCTCAAAATAGGAACAATTGAAAAATTGTTGTCGTTTGAAAACATTGAGGTTGAGTGTTTGAAAACAAATTTTGAAAGATTATGAATTGTCATCGAGAAATTCTTGAAAAATTATGTTCAACTTTTGAAAAACCATATGTTAGAGGACTTCTCTTCTAACGTTAAGGGTAAGCGCACTGAAACGTACACTATCCTTTTTCTTGAGCTAAAAACATTGAATGTCTTGTAAGAACAGCTCAAGACCGAGAAACGTTAATTTTCTCGTTGTGAGGATAAGTTATAAACCTTCCTTTATTTGAAGTCCGGGTTATGTACTGATATTTGCACATAAGCCATTAAGAAAATTAGAAATGACATGTTTTGAAACTATTGCAACTCTCGCTCGAACTTCATTTACACACCCGTGTCAATGTTAATCGACATTTCTAAGCACGTAAATGTTATCGATTCCAAGAGACATGTCGAGAAGAATCTTTTTGGAAATTTTCTGTTTTTCTGATTTTGTATTTTCTTTTTGAAGTTTTATATTTTTGTATTTTGCTTTTCTCAAAAATATGTACATTATGAATTGTGTGAATGAAATGATATCAGAGCAGTCTTATTGTCAGAATCCTCCAGATCAGCTGGAGTCAAAACATCTCATACCAATCCTCTCTGACAAGATACTTAAATCGATCCTAGGAAGGGCTTTCGTGTAAACATGTCAACTAATTGGTATTGCAGTTCTGACAAAATATAATTTCAATTATACCATTTTCCCTGTTACCTTTTATGAAATGATACCGAGTATGGATGTGCTTTGTTCGCGAATGCTGTACGGGGTTGCATGATATTGCTATGGCTGACTGAGAGTCACAGTACAATGGTATTTTGTTGTAGTTAAAGCCATAATCTTGAAGTTGTGTCCTCATCCACATTACTTGAGCACAACTTGCAGATAATGCCACGTACTCTGCCTCTGCTGAAGACATTGCAGTGCAATTTGTGTTTCTTTAACATCCAACTTACTAGCTTATCACCAAGGAACTGTATCCCTCCAGAAGTGCTGAGTATCAATGCATCCGGCATGATCAACGTCTAAAAATGTTGTTAGTTCAAAGCCAGAATCCTTTGGATACCAGAGTCCCATGTTAATGGTACCCTTTAGGTATTTTAAAGATTCCTTTTAACCTCTCTATGAGGTGCTTTGTGTTTGGTCGTGCGTGATAACAATGCACAATAGCAAATATTGCTTGCACTAAGTCTGGTCTACAGAAGTCAAGTACATGAGTGACCCGAATCTGACGTATGATAAATCGATTGGTCTACGGGTTCTCCACTCAAATCTACATCAGTTTGGGTTAGCGTAGCCAATGGTGACCAATGATTGATAATTGTCCATATTATGCTTTTCCATATTTCTAAAGCTTACTTGGCCTGATTGAATAAAAATACCTTTTAAGGGACAGGTGGATCTGAAGGTCCTAAAAAAATTTCATCTCCCCCATTAAGGACATTTCAAATCTACTATGAGCATTAACTTTCAAATCTTTTTGAATATTTAGGGGTTTGTAGACCCAAAAATTTATGTCATCACGTAAATTCACACAGTAGAAATATACCTCCCTGTATTTTATCTTGAATAACATTGGTGTCAATGTGGTACCTTTTTAAGTAAAGCCTTTGGACATCAGGAAGTTGGAAGTTCATCAACCAGGCTCTTTGACTTGCATAATCCATACAAAAGCTCCTCAAAGGTAGACTTTATCTGGATGATCTTAGATCAACGAACCCTTCTGCTGGCAACAAAAACCTCCTCCTTCAGTGGAACCCATTAGGAAATGTTGTTTTCAATCATGTCCATCTGAATAGATTTGGAAAAAGACTTGTATGCTACGTAGGCAACGAAAATCCGAACTGCCTCCAAGCGAGCAACTGGTGCAAAGGATTCTTCAAATCAATACCCCTTCCTGAGCATAACCTTTTAGCAACAAGTCGTGCTATGTTGCGCATTACAGTCCGATCTACATCCATTCTTGTTCATCCATATACCACTTTAACTATAAAAACTCTCTTGCCAAATGGTGTTTCGACTAGTTCCTAGACATGTAGTCTGTCGAACTGAAGAAGTTCATCCTGCAGCTTAGTTATGCATTTTAGTACTTCTCTATTGTCGACACCATTGTGTTGTGATGATATCTATGACGTTACGCCCCGTGTTTCCGCCTTGGGGGGTGTGACACAGCCACCGCCGGAAAACTTTTCCGGTGGACTTTTCCGGCCGAATCCAAAAATACTCCCCATCACCCGATCTACCCGATCCTCACCACCACTCGCTGCCACGCGCCGCCGCTACCCCCCCTTTTTTCGGCCGACGACAGCCACCACCACACCGACCACCACCAAGGGTGAGTCGGTTTACTGTACACCGCAGCGGGTCCGTTTGGGTTGTTTTTGCACCTAGGGTGCGTTGGTTTGATTTCGGCACCACAAGGGTGCGGTCGGTATCGGGTCAGCCACCCGATTAGGGTGCGTTTAGGCTGTCTCAGCCACCAAGGGGTGAGATTTATTTTAAAAATAGCACCAAGAGGTGCGTTTGGCTGTATTAGCACTGAACGGGTGCGTTTGGTTCAGCAGATTAGCAGCTAGGGGTGTTCGTTTGGTTTGTAAAATATTAAGGGTGCGTTTGGTTTGGTCGAAACAGCCCAAGAGGGCGTTTGGTTTGGGTTAAATAGTCATTAGGGAGCGTTTCGGCGATTGTGGTGAGCAAAAAGGGTACGCCCCCCCCTCCTGCCGAGTGGTTAAAAACATGGCACGCTCAAGGAGTTTTGTGGTTTAAGAAAAAAGCACACTAAAGGTGCGTTTGGGTGTGCAGAAAACTGATTAGGGTGCGTTTGGGATAGCAGATAACACGATTAGGGTGCGTTTGGTTTTAGCAGAAAACCGTATAGGGGTGTTTGGTTTAGCAGGAAAACCGTATAGGGTGTGTTTGGGTGAGCTGAAACAACCCTTATGTTGCGTTTTGGATTTATATAAATCGGTTAATAAATATATCGCAAGATTTTATAAAAATAAAACCGGATTAAATGGTGGTTAATGGTTAAATAAATGTAATAATAATTATTTTGTTTAGTTTAGATATATATATATATATATATATATATATATATATTATATTACTAATATTATATATACATATTTATATATACATTATTATATTAAATATTATATATATATATATATATATATATATATATATATAAAACACGAGGATATTGCAACACGGTTTGTTTGGAAAGTGGAAAAGCATTAGATTTCATAAATATGGGAAACGTTATATAAACGGAAAGATCATGACGAAACTTATATAAATTTCTATATTTAGTAATGTTTTACCAAAACTTCTATTATTTTAGAACCCGGTAAAAGAGACTAAGTTATATTTTAAAGATATATTAAATTATAACTATACAATAACCTGACAACGAACGAAAACTATACTTTTACAAATGAGGCAACATTTTTAGCTACGATCCGTCAATAAGACGAAAGATTAATTTATAAAATATTATTTTATAAATTCCTGACTAGAAGGTAAAATCATAACTTTTGTAAAAGCTTTACAAATTCGGATCGTTATTTCGTAACTTTAATACGTGTGACTCTTTTATGCAATGCCTTTTTGTTAATGAATTGACGTCGAAATATTTGGTTTAGTTATTTACTCAGCACTTTTTATATAATAATTGCAAGCATTTGTCGTCACTTAATCTTTGGATTGTTTGTATTTGTGTATATAATTCACGGTATGAGTTATATAAGGGTTGTTTTTCATATGTAATATATACATAATATATTACATACTTTGCGTTTACTTTTTGATTTATTTTATTTAACCAACCACCAAATTATTACAACTTTAAAGCTAAATATCTTTATATCAAAGTGCTCGGTTGACGTAACCATTATTCAGGAAATACCATAATACTTACACCCTAGGCTAGTGGGTCTTAACTGTTAAGATATAGCTGATTATTCTGGGTCGAGCCGTTCTGGTTTTCCGTTTGTGCTTTGCTTAATATGTGCATCTCTGCCAGATCATTCTTCATCATCAATGTGAGTTCATAGCCCCACCTTTTCTCTTTTAATGGTTTTCATAAACTGTTTTCGGGGGGAGTATACGTGCTCGTTTTAATACTTAAACTTATTGTTTTATATACGTGACGCGTTTACCTGGACGTATTTTTACTAAGCTTGATTTTTTACTTATGATTTAGATCGTTGAATACCTATATTTGAAATAGCGAATTTGGGATCTTGATTTGTTTTCTATGGAGTAACATTTAGTGTTTTAATTGTAATGCTATCCAGATTATTGTTGCCTGATATATTATTGGAATAAGTTACCATACTGCCATCTAGTCGCCCTTTTAATCATGAACCAGTCTGTTGCTATGTAGTGAGCGGGGGAGTTTTAAGTGTTGTGGATAGTCTTTCGGGAATGGACCAATCCATACCTGGAATTTTTGGTCACAGTTGGCCATGGTGCATTTATCATTTGAGATATTCTTTGGCGTGTTTGGCTTGAACAATCCCTACATTTATTTAGGGGCACAATAGTTATAGGCTTCGGGGTATGAGCTTAGTGCAATTAATACCTATTTCTGTCCATGAAATACGGACTGGGTTTTGCCATTCTTCATTTTGCGACTTAGGATTGTATCGTAGGTCCACTATTTCTTAAATCTTGTGGTCCAACTAAACTGTTTGATTACATCTGCATTTTCTTGACTTATGAATCATACGTAGATTTACGAGAAATTAGTACGTTGATATATCGGTAAACACTTCTTTTTTTTTGCTTAATGAAATTTATTACTTAAATTATTTCCAACACTGCGTTTATTAATACTATGAATTCACCAAAACATTATTGTTGTCGTTTTAGCATGTATTGTTCTCAGGTTACTATTTCTTGCTTAGTGGAGCATCGGTGAGAATATTGAGCTTCTCCTTTGGCGCGGATAGATATATTTTTGAAGACTTAATATCTTGGTACCATTTGACCAAATATTTTGACAATGTTTTCTAATACATTATAAATGGAACCTGTGTAACTTTGACATTTTTACTAAATTGAATGTGATATTTTATTAAACGTCTCTTTTGAGGTCGTTTTATGTAACTTGTGAGTATGGACTATGAAGTAGCACCCCAAGTGGTATTTTACTGCGTTGTGATTTTTAGGGGTGTTACATTAATATAATATTTATTAATAAGTGTGATGAGAGGAGGCTCGCCTCTTCCTTTCTCGTGTTTCGTGTTTTGTGTTTTATGTCCAAGATTGCCCGGATTATGAAGACTCTCGTGCTTAAGGTTTTGTCCATCGTCCACTCACGTCTTCTATCCTTAGCATGCTTTTTCATGGGAATCCAATATCATAGATCTTATTGATTAACGTTTATCTATTAGCATATTAATTTATCTGTTTTAGATTTGCGGTAGGAGACCCCTTAATATTTGGATTATGCCTTGAAATTAATATGGGGGTGATAGTCTCACATTGAGGATAATCTATAGTTCTAGTATAGGGGGATCTTTTGATTCGATCTTACTTGCATTTTCCTTGTCTTCACGTAACCCCGTTTTTCCACCAAAAATATGTGAAAATATACCAATTTTTTTTTTTCAAAAATAGAATAAGTGTTTTGACACGTAGTTTTGTCTTTTTAAGTATGTTGCGCTCTAGCTTGCCCCTTAACTTATATTAATTATGGCTTTGTTGCTATCTTTTATACAAGAAAGCTTTAAAAAGCGATATTTAGCTTGAAAGAGCAAGAGTTTGCAAAGTTTCCTTGATAGACTTTAAATGCAAGATGTTTTATTAGATATAAGCATTCACGTCTTTTTATTAAAGATTTTTAAATTTGCGAAGAAAGAAAAATGATAGAGTTGAATATAAGTTAAGATGCGAAACGTAGAGTAGTTGGATCTCTTTAGAGCTCATAGAGGTTAATTGTGGCTTTTTGCTCCCACCAGGCTTTAATTATACGTTATATAATTGTTGATATAATAAAGTTACTTAAGGTTTTGCGATTCATTTGTTTAGTCAATTCGTAGAGATTCCTTCTGGTGAAAGTAAGGTACACATTGAGGTTTTGTCAGTGTTGTGGGGAAATAGGCTACCGATTCCTGACGGCTCGCTACCGTTGTCTAGGTAGTTAAAAGACCACAAGACTTGAAATTTGGCTATAATAATAATTATGTAATAAACCGAAGCTGAAATAAGACCACTACCTCTTGCCGGCTCACAACCGATGTGGTAGTCGTTTAAAGGGTGGACAATTATCGTATTAATAATATTAATAAAATCGTGTGGGCTGATAATAGTTTACTGTCTCTTGGGCTCAATCCGTGTGACATTATTTAAAATAAGGCACATAGTATATCCGAGTCTGGATAAAGTTTGGTGTTTTGCTGGCTCACACGGATGTTGCAGCCCTCTCTAAAAGGTCGAGGAAAAAACAAAAACACGACCGGTAGATTAAGGACTCCCTGGACCATGGTCGGCTCGCATACCGATGTGGCAGTTGTTTAAAGGACCGAGGTTTAATAATGTTGCAATAATAAAGCCAAATTTCGACTCTGGGGTTATCGAAATTAAGCCTCCATCTTTGGACTCGTAGTTGAGTTGTTTCAGATGAAATAAAAAGGATAACCCGTAAATCATGCGAAATTAGAACCTTAATATGGACCTTATTCTCACCATATCTTCTCTTTAGGAAATGATTTCAAACTAATTGTGGTCTAAACTAGGTTTTACTTTATGTGAATAAGACGTTAATTTATTTGTCACCAATAATGATAATAAAATCTTTAGAAGATTTAGGAATAAGGGAGCGGAAAGTAGCTATACATTCACAATTAGCCCATTTATTAGTTAGTAGTTATCGTTTTTAACTTGTATTTAACAATGATTTCGTTTTTATGCTTGGTTTGGGGCAGGTGAAAAATCCCAAGGACGATGAATTTATCTTTTTAGTGTTTCTTGCTTCGTGAAGTATGTTATGGATGAATGATAATAACAAATGCATAAAAGTGATAAAACGAGGGGCTTTTCAAAACTAATGATTTCTTAATTCCCTTAGATGAACACTTAGCTACTTTTCAAGGTAATTAGTCTAAGGGGGTTGAAATTTTTGGTTTTCTAAGTATGCTTATGTCATTGCGTGAGGACACGGCAATAGTTTAGTGATATTCGTCAAATACAACCCTCTTAATATAATATATATATCATACATATATAATACGTAAGCTAAGTATCATACAAATTACTCTTAGGAAAGAATAATATGTAATTAACACGGGTATCGTTCTCCTCGGTGAGAGGTGAATGGAAATTTACGGGTATGTTGGGAATCGAGCTTGAATGTCATAAAAGATTTGATTTTGGATTCTATATCTACTAATGAAAATGCAAAAACATATAAGACAAGTAAACAAATAAAGCAATTACGAATTAAGCACAAAAACGCTAACGGGAATTTAAAAATGCGACAAGTAATCAAAATTTAACCCTAAAAATGTTTTTTTTATTTTTTATAAATCCTAAATGACTAAAAATAATTTTAGAAAAAAAGAATTATATTTTTTTGATTTTTTGTTTTATTTATTATGAATTAAAAACACTTTTAATCTAAATTAAACATTAAAAATATTAAACTAATTATAAAAATTCTGAAAAAATTACAGAAAATACTTTTAACTATTACTAATACAGGAAAAATAAAACTAGAAAATAAGCCCTAAGCTATAAGCTGTAAAATAAGCAAATAAGCCAATTAAGCAAAACTGGAAAGACCCCTTTATAAATAAACTGGCCCAAGGGTCTTATGAAAAAGACCCAAGGGTGCAGTGGTAAGAGAGTGTGTGTGTAAAGCTAAGGTCGCAGGTTCGAGTCTTGGCCCTTAGTTTTTTTTGCACTTATTTTTATTTTTGTAAACTTTTTGGAAAAACTTAAAGAACACATTAAAATAAGCAATATTTATAACTGGAACTTTTTATGAAACTTAATATTAAGCTCAGAATAAGCTCTTAAAGATGACAGTTTTAAAGAAAACTTACTAATTGACTTATAAGCAAAACTGTTTGGAGTTTTAGGACAAGATAAGCAAAAGAAAAAAAACTAAATAAGCTAAAAACATGCTTACTCTTATACTTAATAAGCACTAAGACAAAAAATAAGCTACATTATAAGCTAAGAAACTCAAAAAGACAGTAGCACTTAAACAGACAAAAAGGGGTAAACCACCACATTATAAGCTATCTTTAAGGACTAATAAGCAAAAGAAATAAGATACAAGCTAAAAACAGGTGAACACTATGACCTAATTGTTCATATTGGTAAAAAAGAAAGATAACTTATTACTGGAAAATCACCTAAAAAGCTAAAAGACAAATAACATTTAAACAGATTTAAAGGACATTTGGCAAACATTTAAGCTAAAATAAAAGTTAAATAAGCCAAAGGGACAAACTAAATAACCTAAAATAGATAAAGACCTCTATTCTAAGAACACAAATAAGCAAGATTTAAGCAAGTTGATATGCTAGATAAAGGACTTGAAATGTGATAGATACTACTACTTCTATCAGGACTTTTTGAAATGAGATGACACTTTTTAAACTTAAAAATAAGGACTCTTAAAGCTTAAAATGACAAAATAAAAACTTGAAAACTGATGTAGCTAATCTGAAATAAGCTAATGCCAGCAAAAAACTAGAACCTTATATCAAGCTATAATATCTGACCTTACTTTTCTGCATACTTAAACCTGAAAAAACCTAGATTCTCTTGACCATTTTTGACAATTGGCTTCAAATAACTAAACCTAAACTAAAACAGATTCATTATGATAAATTTTGAGCCAAATCGAGCTTGAAAATAATACCTTATTTGCATATTAAAGGACTTAGCTGAATAAGGCTTATTAGGACACTAAAAGAATGACATATTCAAAATTCTTATGAAATAGACTTGAAAACTTAGTTAAACTAATATTAAACTTAATTACACTTAAGTCTAAGACTTATTTTGAGCTTTATTAAACCTAATATAAGGACCAAAATTAGCACAAGCAGTGTTAACTGTTATTGCCAAACACCTCCTTTAAATCCTGAAGTCTAGGGGATTTAAGCGTGTGTGTGTGTGTGTGTTTCATATGATATAACACCCCATTTTTGATCATTATAGCAGCGGAGCTAATATGGGGTATTATTTCATAGTACAATCGTCCATTAATCATTAGAAATATGACTCAAAAGAGACGTTGTTTAAAAGATAAGTTATCTTCAGTATTTCATTCAGAGTGTTTACAAAACGAGGTCCCAATATCTACATGAAAACGCATAAAGTTTTAATTATAACTGTTTAGCCCTCTTCAAAGTCAGTGCACACTCCGTGCATTAAGGATGGTCAGTTACCTGAGATTATCTTACTAAAAGTCAACACAAATGGTTGAGTGATATTCATAGTTTTATGTTAAAAACAGTATTTGAATACAAGTCTATTGGGGTTACGTTGTTATACACCCATAAGTGTAATAATTGCAATAAGTATAATTATTATAGAAAACAGTATTATTGCCCTAAGCTCATGACACCGAGACCTTGAGATAATCAATAATCACAAGAAGTTGCCCCAACGGGTGCCTTTGCCAAACACCCGCATAGTGATTCAAATGAAGTGCGTTTGGTTACCAGAAAGTATAGGTACACCAACGGGGGAGTTCAGTCCCAAATAGATCTATTCACAGCATTCGCGCTTACTCCGAAAAGTAATTAACGGTTCATGATAGTGGGGTCTTAATGGCAAAAGTAAGGACTTAGGCAATAATATATCAGGATAGCATACAGTTGGAAAAACACTCGTATTCATGGTTTATAGCATGTATCCCCCTCGCGGGTTTATGAAAACATTAGAAGATTTAAAATGCGAGGCTATGAACTCACCTTAACAGGGAAATCTGATTGATGGCAAAAGTATATCAAGTGAAAGTAACGGCCTCGTCACGCAACCTGGGGTAATATGTCAAGTCTTAGTGTGATGGTTTATGTTTCAAAACTTCATAAAGTTTAACATATTACTTTGATTTATTAATTTATGGAAATATTGTATCACTGTTCGGGCTATCATAATCCAGAGGCCATGTAGTATCGTTTGAGGAGTCAAGGCACTTTAAATCGTAAACCCAGCAAACTCGTCAAAACAAATACCCAAATGGAACCCCTCACATGAAATTCCCTAGTAACGTGATACGATAAGATTTTAAGTTTCTTCAAAAGCTAGTCGATGATAAATTACGTTAAAACACAATTGTTTTTATAAAGCTGTATCGGTTCGATGATCAATATCGTTAAATGTGTCGGGTTTTAATAAACGTGTGTCTTATAATTCTAATATAATTTTTATAATTTATATATAAAATTTTTATTTTATTATTTTAAGAAATAAAAAAAAAATGGCAATATATACCCTTGGTTTATAAACTTTTACAAGTTTAGTTCTTTATATAATAAGTTTATAAATATTAAACCTTTAACTTTAAAACTTGGCAAAATAGGTCCTTATAGTTATAACTTTAGAATAATGACATTTTCAGCCCCTTTAGTTATAAATTTCAGAAAGTTACGATATATACCCCTTGCATGGAAATAATTTACAAATCAAGTCCAAAAAGCCATGCAAGCTTATTTTAGGGTTCCAAATGATATTTACAGGTTATAGCTTATTAGAATAAGCTAAAATAAGATGTTCTAATGTAACAAAAGTTTAGAAAAAGGATTCGTTAGCTAGAAAATCAAAACGGGTCATTTTTAGGGTTTTAATAAAAAACGCATGGGTTTGAGGATTCAAGGCTTTAACAAGAGTTCATATATGATCTTAAGAGTATTATGAACATTCTAATACAGATTATAAGCTTATTGAACAAGATTTTGAGCTTACTTGAGCTAAAATGGGTCGAAATGGGGTTTTTGGGTTCGTACGCCTAGTAACGACTTCAAGGGTTCCTTTCTCTTGATTCTTGGCTTCTATTCTGAGCTTAGGGACTTCACTTGATCCTTCTTGGTCTGATTTAAGACTCCATTTGTGTTTATGATGAAATTTGAGATGTGTTTGAATGAGGGTGTATGTTTTAGGGCTCGAATGAGCCTTTGTGCATAAGTTTTCTTGGTGTGGTGTCCAAGTGTTGTAGATAGATGACTAATAGCAGCTAGGAATGAGTATTGAGGGCTATAGAGGTGTAGCAATGCAAGGTGGAAGGTTGTGGGAGGTTCGGCTACTATGGAGTGACAAGGAGGTGATGAGACAAACTTGGTGGCCAAGGGAGGTGATGGAGCTACTTGGGAGGCTGCTTGGTGACATGGTGGTGATGTCATAGAGGTGGTAGGATGCTAGCTTGGCTAAATATGGGTTAAAAATGGATAAAAAGGGGTGTCGGGTTCATTTTATTTTGGGTTAGGGTTTTTGGGTTTTAATTCGTGGATTAGGGTTAGGTTTAGAGATAGATTAGGGTTTAGGATTAAGGTTTAGTGTTAGGATTAGGGTTAGGATTAAGGATTAAGGTTTAGGATTTAGTTTTAAGGTTTAAAGTGTAATTAGGGTTTTAGGGTTTCATTTAGGGTTTAGGGTTTTTAAAACGTGTATTAGGGTTTAGGATTAGGGTAATTAGGGTTTACATGTTGTGTATTAGGAGCTTGTAACATGTGTTTAAAATATGGTATAAAATCCTTAAGAAGAATGGAGGGAAAATGGCAAAGTTTGAATTCGTGCTTTGATGATTTGTACATTGAGCTTTAGAAAGTTGTAACTTGATTTAGGAGGGAAAAGATATTCAAATGTTGTGTATTGATACTTGTACACATGCTTTAGGGGCTTGCACATTCATTTTATATGTATACATTACATATAATTAGGGTTTTGATATAAACGTTAACGTTTAATGCTTGTTTTGAAATAACATTTTGAAAAGTACGTTAAATGGAGAATGTACTTGGTAAAATGATATTAAGATATAGACTTGACATATTAGGATGTTTACATGATATAAACATAGATATAGATCTGCAATGGTGGACGGTTGCGTCGAGACTCGTTTTACTTTAGAGATGCAAGTTACGTTGCATAATGAGATAAAGCAAAAATTTCCCAGTAAAAAGGTGGTATATATATAATAGATGGATATAACAGTGCATCTAATTTAATAGATGGATAATTACATTGATGAAAATTACGGGTTGTTATAGTCTCCCTCCCTTAAAAGAAATCTCATCCTGAGATTTAGTTGGATGCCGGAGTGATGTTTGAAAATAGATGTGGATACTTGGCACGAATTTGATCTTCGCGTTCCTACGTAAATTGTGGTCCTCTTTTAGAGTTCCATCTTACTTTGACTATAGGAATATGACTTTGCTTTATTTGCTTGACTTCTCGATCCATGATCTCCACTGGTTCTTCCATAAAGTTAATTTTGTCATCAAGCCGAAGCTCTTTCATTAGAATGACAAAGGATTCGTCAAATAAGCATTTCTTTAGATTAGAAACGTGAAAAGTACTGCGGACATTATTGAGCTCTTCAGGAAGCTCAAGTTTATATACCACTGGGCCAATCCATTCAAGGATTTTGAAAGGTCCAATGTACTGGGGGTTAAGCTTTCCTCGTTTTCCAAATTGGATGACACCTTTACGAAGTGACACTTTTAACATAACACGATCTCCAACTTGAAATTCTAAAGGCTTTCGTCTTATATTGGCATAACTTCTCTGCCGGTCTCTTGCAGCTTGCAAGCATTGTCGAATTTGCACTATCTTTTTAGTAGTTTCATGGATTAATTCTGGTCCCGTAAGTTAAACATCTCCAACTTCGGCCCAGCAAACAGGTGAGCTGCACTTTCGACCATAAAGTGCCTCAAATGGTGCTGCCTTAATAATGGCATGGTAACTGTTATTGTATGAAAATTCTACTAACGGTACGTGTTTTTCCTATCCTTTTCCAAAATCTATAACACAGGCTCGAAGCATGTCTTCAAGTGTTTGGATGGTTCTTTCACTTTGCCCATCAGTTTAGGGATGATATTTCGTACACATGTCTAATTGAGTACCTAAAGCAGTTTGTAATGATTGCCAAAATCTAGATGTGAAATGACTGTCATGATCCGAGATGATAGATATTGGCACTCCATGCCGGGAGACTATTTCCTTTATGTACAATCTTGTAAGGGTTTCCATACTATCTGTCTCTCGGGTAGGGATGAAATGTGCGGATTTGGTGAGGCGATCAACAATGACCCAGATTGTGTTATGTCCGTTTGAGGTTTTGGGTAGTTTTGTGATGAAATCCATTGTTATTCTCTCCCACTTCCACACAGGAATCTCCGGTTATACCAGTAAGCTGGATGGCTTTTAACATTCTGTTTTAACTCTAGAGCATGTTAAACATTTGCCAACATACTCAGCGGTGATTGTCTTCATTTAGGCCACCAATAGAGTTTTTTTAGATCCTGGTACATCTTGTCAGAACCTGGGTGAATGGAATACTTTGATTTATGGGACTCATACATGATCAAGTCTCTCAGATTACCAAAGAGTGGTAACCAACTTTGATTCTTGATACATCGGGTTCCATCAGGACGTATTTTAAATGATTCGTCCATTCCTCGTAAGTTTTCAGCCTTGATGTTTTCTTCTTTGAGTGCTTTAGTTTGAGCTTTGAGAATTTGTGAGGGTAATTTTGGATGAATGGTCATAACTAATGATCTAACTCGGAGTGGTTTGATTCGTTCCTTCCTGCTTAAGGCATCTGCTACAACATTTGCCTTTCCAGGATGGTAGCGAATTTCACAATCGTAATCTGCAAGCAATTCTAGCCAACGTCGTTATCTCATGTTCAACTTTTTTTGATCAAGGATATGCTGAAGACTTTTATGATCAGTGAACACGGTACATTTGGTGCCATACAAATAGTGTCTCCAAATTTTAAGAGCGAACACTACTGCTCCTAATTCGAGATCATAAGTGGTATAGTTTTCTTCATTAGGCTTAAGTTGCCGGGATGCATATGCAATAACCTTCTCTCTTTGCATTAACACCGCTCCCAGACCTTGATGGGATGCATCATAGTAAACAAAAAAATTGTCATTTCCTTATGGTAATGCTAAGATTGAAGCTTCACATAGCTTCTGTTTAAGCAGTTGTAAAGATGTCTCTTGGTCTTTGCCCTGGATATACTTCTTGTTCTTTTGGGTTAGTTCAGTCAAAGACTTTGCAATCTTCGAGAAATCTTTGATAAATCTCCGATAATAATCGACGAGTCCTAAGAATTGACGTATTTATGTGGGTGTAGTAGGAGATGTCCAATTCTTAACTGCTTTAATATTGGCGGGGTTAACATGAAGTACTTGACTATCAATTAAGTGTTCAAGAAATTGCATGATACGAATCCAGAAATTACACTTGGAGAACTTGGCATACAACTTCTCTTTCTTGAGTAATTCTAAGATTATTCTTAGATGATTTGTGTGCTCTTCTTTGTTACGAGAGTAGATAATAATATCATCGATGAACACTATTACGAATTTGTCCAAGTATGGTTTACAAACACGGTTCATGAGATCCATGAATACAGCAGGTGTGTTAGTTAAACCAAATGGCATTACTTGAAATTCATAGTGTCCGTATCTTGTTCTGAAAGCAGTCTTGGGTAGTTGATGATAGCCTGATCTTAAGTCAATCTTCGAGTAGACACTCGAACCTTGAAGTTGGTCGAATAAGTCATCAATCATGGGTAATGGGTAACGATTCTTTACGGAAAGTTTATTCAACTCCCGGTAATCGATACACATCTTGAAAGATCCGTCTTTCTTTTTGACAAATAAGACAGGAGCTCCCCAGGGTGAAGTACTTGGTCGGATAAAACCTCGGCCTGATAACTCTTTAAGTTGGTTAGATAGTTCTTGCATTTCTGAAGGAGCTAATCTATAAGGTGCTCGGGCTACAGGTGTTGTTCCTAGAATTAGATCGATTTGGAATTCTACTTGGCGAACGAGAGGAAGGCCAGGGATCCGGAATGTAGTGGCACGGAGGACTTTGATGGCTGAAAAATGAAATGTGGTTATAGTTAAGGTTTTGACCTTGTTCTCTATAACCATGGCGCTGATACCAATCTGTAACACCCCCATTTTTACAATATAGCAGCGGAAGCTAATCTGGGGTATTACTTCATGGATACAACAATCATAATCATAGAAAACAACTTTAAAAGAGACGTTGTTGGAAAAATTTAGTTATCATTCATTATAATCAGAGTTTTTACAAAATGCAGGTCCCAAAATCTAAAACATCATGTTTGAATGATAACAGTTCAGCCATCTTTGAGTCCATGCCACTCCGTACCGCAACTTGCTCAATTACCTGAGATAAACATGCTAAAAAGGGTCAACACAAAGGTTGAGTGAAATTCATATGTTTGAAATGTAATAATTGAATACAGGTTATTATATGGAAATATTGGCATTACTGGGATAATTATCATGGAGAACATTTAATATCATGGAGAACAGTATTATCATGGGAAAACAGTTGAATATTATCATATGGTTGAATGCAAGTCATTATAATGGTAATAATTGTAACGAATACAATTATCATGGAAAATCAGGGTAACATTATTATTGTACCTAAGCTCATGACATCAATACATTAACAGGGAAATCACCGTAGTGATATTGGTTAGGGACAGATGTCCCCATGGAAAAGGTAACTTGCCAAGGTTACCTATTATATCAAATATAGTGCGTTTGGCTACCCCAGGCACGGGTATACAAACGGGAGCCGTCACCCCCAATAGATCTATTCACAATATTCGCGTTCACTCGCAATGCAAGTAATTAATGATTCATGATATGGAAATAATGGCACTGGAAGCTACTTAGGCAATAATATATCTGGATAGCATACATTTAGAAAACACTTGCATTCATGGTTTATATCAGGTATCACAGGTTTATAAAGTATTCAAAAGATTAAAATATGGGGTTATGAATTCATTAAGTCTTTGAAAAGTAATCACATTGTTATGAGTATATAAAAGAGTTTGTAACAAGCATGTATCCCCCTCGCGGGTTTATAAAACATTCAAAAGATTGAAAATGCGAGGCTATGAATCTCACCTGATAGGTAGTTGTAATAAATATTCCAAAATGAAAGCTGACGACTTTATCACGATCTTAACAGGGAAGGTTGATATAGCAAAATGATAGTAAACAGCCACGTCACGCAACCTGAGTAAATATGTCAAGTCTTAGGAAGATTGTACTCTAGAACTTTGATTCTAAGAGTTTAATATTGTTATAAGTTTGATTGGAGAGTTTGGAATTATTGTATCACCGTTCGGGCCATCATAATTCAGAAGTCATTCAGTAAACGTTTGAGGAGCTAGGGCACTTTAAATCGTAAACCCAACAACTCAGTCAGAACGTAATACCAAGATGAAACCCCTTAATATGAAGCTCCCTAGTATTGTGATACGATATAATCGGTTTTAAGCGTTTTGATCAATATCTGGAAATGATAAGCACGACAAGCGTTAATTAAAGTTATGTCTTGTAAGGTTTTAAACATGTTTTTATACTTTTTCAAAATGTTACATTTTAGACCCTTAAGAATGAAAAATGGCAAAATATACCCTTGGAGTTTGCACTTTTACGAGTTTGGTCCTTCTAGTTTAAAAGATATACAAAGTAAACCTTGCACTTTGGAAAGTGACATAATAGACCCCTGTAGTTATAACTTTGATAAAATGACATTTGTAGTCCCTTTAGTTATAAGTTTCCGAAAGTTACGATATATACCCCTTGCATGGATTATAATTACAAAACATGTCCAAATTGCCATGCAAGCTTATTTTAATATTTCAATAGACATTTATAAGTTATAATAAACTAAAATATGAAGATTTAACACAACGCAAGTTTAAAATAACGATTCGTTAAGCTAGGAAGCAAAACGGGTCATATTAGGGTTTTAAAACGTAAACGCGCGGGTTCTAAGTTCAAATTCCTTCAATAATCAATAAAGTGGTTATTTTAACAAATGTTAAGCATGCTAGGATAGATTATAACAACATTTAATCAGTATAACATTTAGTTTTAAGAAAAACGCTAAATTAGGGTTTCGGGAGTACGGTTTTTGATCAAAATGGAAAATGAGCATGAATTGGGTTATAAACTTTAACAAGAGTTTATTTAGGATCATATTAACGTTATAAGGGTGTAGTAGCAGGTATGAAGTTGATAGAACCTGGGTTTGAGCTTATAGCTTAGAAACGGGTCGAAATCGGGACTTTTAGCTTCGTACGCCTAGAATAACGACTCCCGGGCTTCTTTTCTCGATTTCTTTTGCTTCCTTTCTGATCTTGAGACTTCTTAGGATCTCTTAGAATACATATTGAGCAAAGGATTGCTGCTATGATGGGTTATAGAGGAGGAAGTGGGGGATGAATGATGAAATGACGAGGTATAACGGAATCACCACTGTATTAGATCATAAATAACTTGTCTATGTAATTTACAAAATTTGACAAGCATCATTATTTATACCATACATCCAGTGGTTGGATTCTAGAAAACTGAAAACGACACAGATCTAATATGGTATTTTCCCTTGAGTTCCCTTGGATTTTTTTCAGAAGATTATTGATGACAAACCTGGACATAATCATGGAGGATATCCTGGGACTTCGAGGTTATGTGCCCATATGCTTCTGCTGGCTCTCTACTCGATTACCTCTAAATTATTTGGTTTCAGGAACTAGTTTATAAAATTTAAGGATTCATTAAAGGGATAGTCGGGTGGTGATGTAGTTGACCTAACCAGTGATGAAGATCCTACTGATAAAGATGGAGGTACTAGGATGGGTGATTCAACAGGAGTCTCAATGTCTTTAGGTGATGAAATTTCCTTGGGAGGAAAGAAATCTCGGAAATCAAACATTGGTGATAGTGATAATATTAGAAATGGTGGTAAAACAGCTGGTAGAGCAATAATAACTTAGAGTGGTGGAATAGCATCATTAATATCAAAATCAGAGGGAACGATAGTGGAGTGAGGGGACGAAGACATGACTGTAACAACCCAGTAGTAAATAACATAAGTTACTTATATAATAATATAGTAGTTATCTATTTTTACATACTATTCGAAAAAAGTAGAGGCATCTTTACAATCAGAGGGAATTGTTAATAAACAAGGCACGGAGGACATTGATGGCTAACAAGAAAAAAGATTATAGTTAAGGTTTTACCTTGTTCTCTCATACGTGAGCTCTATACCACTCTGTAACACCCCATGTTAACAAAGCAGCGGAAGCTAATCAGGGGTATTAACTTCATAGTACAACAGTCACAATCATAGAAAATGACTCAAAAGAGACATTTTTAAAAGATGCGGTTATCGATTCAAATAAAAATCAGAGTTTATACAAAATGTCAATTTAAGGCAACCAGGTTCCAGAATCTAAAGAATTGTAATAGTTTAAATGATACATTTGTAGCCATCTTCAAATCATTACCACTCCGAGCCCATGCCATAAGTTGGCTAATAACACTGGGATAAACATGGCATAAAAAGGGTCAACACAAAGGTTGAGTGAAAGCATAGGTTTTGCGAAATGTAATATTTGAAATACAGTATAATGGAAATATTGGCATTGCAAGGACAATTACCATGGGGAAAAAAAAACATTATTATGGCAATCTAAGCCATGACACCAATACTTTAACAAGGAATATCACCGGTAGTGATTTTGGTTTAGGGACATAAGTCCTATGAAAAGGTCATTTTCTTGCCAAGGTACCTATTATACAATATAGTGCATTGGCTACCCTAAGCATGGTTATACAAATGTGAGCCAATGCACCCCAAAGATCTATTCACAATATTCCGCGTTCACTCGCAATGCAGTAATTAATGGTCATGATATGACATAATGGCACAGAAGCTACTTAGGCAATAAATATCGGATATGCATACATAATCTGGATAGCATACATTTAGAAAAACACATGTATTCATAGGTTTATATGCATGTATCCCCCCTCGCGGGTTTATAAAACATTTAAGAGATTGAAATGCGAGGCTATGAACTCACCTTAACAGGGAAATCTGATTAACGGCAAAAGTATATCAAAGGAAAGGCGTCTGTATGGTAGTACGACGTTATCTACTTGGGCGGAAAGTATATCAACTTGAAACGAAGCAGCTTCGTCACGTAACCTGGGATAATATGTCGAGTCTTAGGAAGATTGTACTTTATAAAAATGATATTATGATATTGACTTGACATGTTATGATGTTTGCTTGACATATATGTAGATAGGATTGTCATAGGTAGGTTGCGTTCAGCTACGTTAACTTTAGAAACATAAACTATGTTATATAATGGAATAGAATGAAACAATTTATTACCGTGAAAAAGTAGTACTTAACATAGTAAGTAGATATTACATTGATGAAATACTAGAAAATTATAGGTTGTTATACTAAAATCCATACCGTATTTCTTAAATATTTCTAGAGCATTTTTTGATTGGTTAATAAAGTTGCCTTTGGGACTTTGAGAAATTTGTAGTCCTAAGAAAATGACATTTTGCCCATCATTGACATCTTAAATTTTGAACTCAGTATTTCAGGCTTTATTCACTAATGTTTCACATAGATCAGAGATCGATAAAAGCAAAAATAATATCGTCTACGTAAATTTGTACCAGTAGGATATCTTTGCCTTTTTTCCTTGTGAACAATGTAGGATCGACAACACCTTTAGAAAATTCTGGGAGAGTAGAAATTTTGACAAAAAGATCATACCAAGCGCGTGGAGTCCGCTTTAAGCCATAGTGATCCTTCTTCAGCCTATACACGTAGTTGGGATGGTCCTGATCTACAAACCCTTCTGGTTGACTAACATAGATCTCTTCTCATAGCTCGCCATTCAAAAATGCAGTCTTGACATCCATTTGGTAGACTGTCATATTTTTGTAGGTGGCATTTTCCATGAAGATTATGATAGACTCTATGCGTGCAACTGGTGCGAAAGATTCTTCAAAATCAATTCCCTCTTCCAAAAAAAAAAAAAAAAAAAAAAACCTAATGAAAGCATTTAGCTACCACCTTTGACTTGTTTTTTTAATACGTCCCAAAATTCATCTGAGCTTAACCTTGAAAAATCCAACGTAGGTTAATCAGGCATGATATAATCTAACGTGGAACTAATTCCTAAACTTGTAGACGTTGAAACCAGGATTCTTCCTGCATCGCTTCGATCCTAAAGATTTTCTAGAAAAGCTTTGTTAAAAAAATTTTAAAAATAATCTTGGTTCGACTGAAGTAAGGAAAGCATCAAAGTAGCACCACATGGCATCGGTTTGTAGTTGGCGTCTTGTGGAGACTGGTTGAGAAGGATTGCCAATCACATTTTCCAAAAGATGATTCTTTGTCCATTTGCTGAGATGTTCAAAAGGTGGGTTGGATGGAAGCAAGTTTTATGATGATTCTTGAGAACTTGGTTCTGAAGTGAGAATATCTTAGAAGAGATTATTATCAAACTATGGATTTTTAATTTCTTGTTCTTCTACACCTAGATGAATGACTGTAGATTGTGTTTCATGTGATGTTGGTGAAGTATCTAGCAGAAGGTCATCTTGATCAATGGAAGTTATAAGGTGTACCGTAGTATCCAGCAAGAATCGAAGCTTCAACGAGAAGCACACGAGATACAACACTAGGTGACATCTGAAAGTATTCATCAAACATAGCTAAAACATGATATCCAATCTTCTTTTGTTGGTGGAACATAAGGCGTGAGGAAGATGATTCTGTACGAGTCTTGAACTGATTGTTCTAGAGTCATAAGTCGAACTCGGGTCCTAACTGAATTGTTCATAAGCCCTTTCCATTTCTCATCAAATCAATGGATAGGTTTCCATGATCTATCGAAACTTCTATTATAGATTATGTATGCTAATTCTTTGCGTAAGAGTAGCCGATAAAAATTCCAATATTAGCTTTGGGTTTTAGCTTACCCAGATTTTCACTGTCATTGGTTGGGTAGCACAATGCACCAAAGACATGAAAATACTTTAAGTCGGGTTTTCTGTCATGTAGAAGCTCATAAGGTGTTTTGTTGTGACGTTTACGAATCAAAGACAGGTTTAGGTATAACAAGCAGTTGTCGAACTGCTTCTCACCCACATAATATAAATGGTGCCTTTGAAAATACAACATTGTACAATGCAGCCTTTCCACCTAGAGGTCCGGTTTCATCTTTCGACAATGTCTTCTGTTGTGGAGTGCGCGGCAACTGAAGTTTGGTGTGAGATTCCTAATAATCTTCATAAAGGTCCCATCGTCTGATTGAATAAACTCTATTCCATTTTATATGTGAATATTCCTGACAGTGCATTAAGACAAACTTGTACTTGCTTCAGAAATTTGATTATGAACTCAGGAGTTCATCCTTTGATCGTAAAAATTTAACCCATGTGAACCTCGAATAATCATTATCCAACAATGACCAAATAGTACTTCTTTTCATATAAACTCTCATTCTCCTTGGACCGCAAAGATCCATGTGGCAACAAATTACACTTTCCTGGATGGAGTCTTTAGACTTAGGTTTATGAGTATGCTTCTTGCTTTTCCCTAATGAACATGCAGAACACAAGTGGTCTTTCGCGTACTTCAATTTGGGCAATCTATAACACCCCTAAATTGGGTCGCAAGAGAATATGGGTCTGAGGGTGGTACTTCATAGATCAATAACACAAGATATATATAAGAACGACCACAAAGTTGTTTAAAACCGATACATTGGATTTACCAAAGTATTTTTACAAAAGCCCAAAGCTTTACTAGTTCATTGTTCAAAATACAAAGATTTTAGTCCATAACAGATATATCCCAAAATGTAATCTTTAATGCATGACTTCTAAAATAACGACCACCAATGTATCCCTTATCCTTGACCTTACTAATCTCGTGAGAAAACATTGCTTAAAACGTCAACAAAAATGTTGGTGAATTCATAGGTTTGTAAAATGTATAACGGTATAATGTAGGACCGCAAGATTTCCCCCATGATAATGCAACAAATGCAAACATCATAAAATATAATTACGTTTTCCTAAGCTCATGACACTGAAGCTCGACATATATGAAATGCAATATAAATTGCCAACATTGCCCGTGATAATGTTCTAATCCGCAACATCCTAATGTCCGACATGGTATACGTTCGTTTTTCCAGTGATAGCTAATCACCCGAATGGGGATGTCAATCCCAATAGATCTATTCATAACATTCGCGCTCACGCCCAGTAATTAACAGTTCATGATAATGGGCTCAGATGGGTTATCGCTACTTAGGCAAACACGTAATCGTAATGTGAAATGTCCACTTGCGTCCAATTGTAAAACATGCATATGTTTCTTACCCCAAAATTTGTAAACCATTATAAATGTAAAACGTGGGGCTATGAACTCACCTTGAGTAAATGAATATCAAGTATAGCGTCACGGTAATGATCGAATGCAACCTAATCTAATATAGGTCGTATATGTACTAAGCACTTTAATTAACTAATACCATATACTAATCTATATAGCTATATCACCATCTAGTTGCGTTTGTGAAATCGTATTTATAAAGTTAAAACGTTTACAAATGTTTCATTAGTAAAAACGACGTAATTTTCCCGTTTTAAGTCTGTGTCTTACGTTTCTTATGTCCCCGCTTTAGTATTAAGACGAGTTATCAAAATTTTACATTTTCATATTTTTGACCTACTGGTGAACAGTACTTTTTACTGTTCATGACAGTTTATAAAATTATTTTTATAGATTTAATTGTCGTAAAACCCGTAAATGTCGTATTTTATTCGTTATAGCTCCGTTTTTAGCGATTCTTTTGAGTACGTTTTCGTAATTGAAATATTTATTTATTTATGATGTTTTCCAAAAATAAAAGTTCCTGATGAACAGTAACTTTTTATAAAATTATTATTATCGTAAACTAGTGAAATTCATAACTCTTTCGTTATCGATTGAAAAATTATGATTCTTCTTGTTTTGGAATCCTAAAAATATATATAATCTGTTAAAAATATAATATTTTTATTATTATGTTCAAAAGTTTAAAAGTTTTTATAAAACTTATTTTATAAAACACTTTTTATATAAAACTTGTAATTAGCGTATCTCCTTCGTTATAAGCCGGTTTTTCGAGTTCTTTACATATTTGGAAACGTCATGGGATGTAGTATGTTTATAAAATATAAAATCTCAGCCTTGGAATTCGCACCAAAACAGCCCCTAAACATCTTGTATATAATTAATTATATATACTTATTTTATATACTTTTCAACTTCATAAATTACCACAAGTTTTCCAAAACTTTTTATATACTATGTCTTACATATAATAGTGTCCATAGTCCATATTTTGTCCACATGAGTCCATGATAACAAGATTAACAAGGCTTTTAAATCATAACCTTTCTTAAGTAACTTTTAATTACTAGTTTATACATGTACATTTTATACTTAAACCAACATGATACCATAATTATTATCCCATTATAACATGTTATTACCAACCATGTAATATATGAAAAAGTGTACAAAATCATGCTTACAAGCAAAAGTTCATTTCACATGTTAAAAAGTATCCTAATGGTGATTTTGCTACATAGAACATATATATACATAAAATGATAAATGTAAGGTTATAAAGAGTTTTAGATAACCTTATGATGATGTAATATGGTAGACCACAATATCTAAACCCTTGTTTAGATATAAAACCAAAGCTTACAAGCTTAGAAAACCCTAATCCAATATGAAACCCTAATTTCTCTTTTCCTTTGATAAACCTTCGTAATCAACCAACCAAGCTTCCAAACCTTCTTGTATCACCTTAGATATGAACTTAGTTACTTGTATAAGTGGTAAAATAAGTTGTATGAATTATTTGTGGTGTGTGGTTTTCTTGCCGTGGCTATGTAAGGAAAAGGGAGAGAAAAAGATGATTTTTCTTAAGTGTTTTGTGTTGTGTGTTATTACTTGAAGTATAGGAGTGATATATATGTATAAGGACTAGTCAAAGTAGTAAAACAAAGACCAAACTATGAATGGGAGGGGGGGTTTAGGCGTTGGAAATCACAAGGAAACAAGGGGAGTGAAATAAGGATGACTAGTGGTCAAAATCACTAGTCATGGACTAACTCTTGCATCTTGTGTCCTTTG
>BQNB010042629.1:4178-24356 GCA_026074375.1 Tanacetum coccineum
TCATTGATTGTTGGTTTTTACACTTCTTTATATATTTTATATTTTATTATATATATTTACGGTGTGAATCCGGCACGATCAGTTTCTATAGAAGATAAAAGCAAGGACAATTGTACAATTTGGAACTCAGTTGGAACCGATCTATCACAAACCTTTGAGAACCGATCTATTAAACCGATCTAACATCTTCAGTATGAACCGATCTATCAAAAACTCAGTGAGAACCGATCTATCACAAACCATTGACAACCGATCTATCAAACACTTCAGTTGGAACTGATCTATCACAAGCCATTGACAACCGATCTATCAAACACTTTAGTTAGAACTGATCTATTGTTAGGAATAAAGGCTTCTCAAGTTTCTACTACTGGTTGAAGAAAATGCTGGTAGTGAAGATTAGAGAAAACAGTCTAAGTCATTAGTACTGTTAGTGTTATAGTTAGTACTGCCAGTACAAAATGTTAGTACTGTTAGTTTATTTGTACTGTTAGTTATATAGTTAGTATTGCTAAAGTGATATGCATGAGATATATTAGGAATAGATATGCATTGATCACTTGATGAGCTTTTTAAGCCCATTAGGGTTTCCTTGGTGTATAAAAGGAACCCTAAGGCATAGATCTAGATATCAGTTTTCATATTAGTTTTTCATAGTTTGCATAGCAATCATAGTTAGTATTCATAGCTATTTTCTAACTTAAAATAGTATTTAATATATTGAAAGTTTAGTAAAGATCTTTTTTTACTGTTTCATTGTTTTTCTTAGTATTGCAAACTAGATTTCGCATAGTTTGTGATATTCTCAATCTTAGTTTCTATTACAGTTGTCTTGGATCTATCTAATAAAACTAAGCTTTAACAAGCTAAGTAAGATCTGTTAAGAAGGGATCAACAAGTGGTATCAGAGCTTGTTGAGAAACTTTGAATAAGAAGAACACTATATGTACACAAGATCTCATAGTCAAAGAGAAGATGGGATCATAGTCAGAATCAACCCAAACATTGTCTGCACTAAAACTTCGTATGCTCAAAACAGGAGACTATGATCTCTAGAGCATGAGAATAGAGCAATATCTTACTTACACTGATCATGATCTTTGAGAGGTTATTATGAATGGTAATGCACCTACAGCAATTGCATCAGCTAGTGTTGGTGCTGAAGGTCCTATTCCTCCTAAAACTGCTAAACAAAAGCTATCAAGGAAAAATGAATTGAAAGTAGAAAGCACTCTGTTGGTGGCCATTCCTGATGAGCACCTATTGAAGTTTCATGGAATCAAGGATTCAAAGACCTTATGAGAAGAAATTAAGACCAGGTTTGGAGGTAATAAAGAATCAAAGAAAATGTTAAAGACCATTCTGAAGCAATAATATGAAAATTTTGTTGCATCAAGATCTGAAGGACTAGATAAAACCTATGATAGGTTTTTGAAACTCATCAGCCAATTGGAAATTCATGGTGAAGTTATCTCTTAGGAAGATGAAAATCTAAAGTTGCTGAGAAGTCTACCATTAGCTTAGAATACTCATACCTTGATCATGCGAAACAAATTCGATCTAGACACGTTGAGTATGGATGATTTATACAATAATCTAAAGGTGTATGAAGCTGAGATTAAAGGCCAGTCAGGCTCAAGCTCAAATTCTCATAATGTGGCTTTTTTATCTTCAGATAACACTAGCAGTACTAATGAAGCAGTTAATGTTGCTCATGATGTTTCTGCTGCTAGATCACAGGGACAGGCTTCTTCCTTAACCTATGCTGATGATGTCATGTTTTCCTTCTTAATCTAATAGTCTACAATTGAACATTGAAGATCTGGAGCAGATTGATACTGATGATCTTGAAGAGATGGATCTCAAGTGGCAGGTTGCTATGCTTACCATGAGGATGAAGAGATTCATAAAAAAGACAGGAATGAATTTGAATTTCAGTGGAAAAGAAATTGTTGGCTTTAATAAGGCAAAGGTTGAATGTTACAACTGCCACATAAGAGGTTACTTTGCTAGAGAATACAGGGCACCAAGGAATCAGGGGAATACAAATGGAGAAAATACAAGAAGGGTTGTACCAGTGGAAACTTATGCTAATGCCTTGGTTGTTACTGATAGGATGGGTTATGATTGGAGCTATCAAGCTGAAGAAGGACCCACAGACATTGCTCTAATGGCCCATTCATCTTCATGTTCATCCAGTTCAGATACTGAGGTACATACTTGCTCTAAAGAATGTTTAAAATCTTATCAAACTCTTTAGAAATAGTATGATCAACAGCGTAAAGTTTTTAATAAAGCTAATCTATAAATAATAGCTTATCAATTAGGCTTAGAATCATTAGAAGCTAGAATAGTTGTTCATCAAAAGAATGAAGCTGTTTATGAAGAAGGCATTGCATTTTTGGAATATGATGTTAAGGTATGAGATAATTCTATCACAGAGCTTAAAAATCAGTTAGAGGAGGCTTTAAAAGAAAAAAATGATTTAAAACTCAAATTAGAAAAGTTTGAAACATCATCTAAGAAACTAACTAAACTGATAAACAGTCAAGTAAGTGTCAATAACAAGACTGGTGTTGGCTTTGACCGTCAAATGAATAAGAATGAACTGCATGATATTCATATGAATAAAAGTGAAATGTGTGAAAGTGCATTTGATAGTAGTGTGAATGAGAGTGAAGAGGATAATAATCAAGTAAATGATAGGTATAAAGCAGGTGAAGGGTACCATGCAGTTCCTCCTCTGTATACTAGGAACTTCATGCCCCCAAGACCTGACCTATCATTTGCTGCGCTAGATGATTTTGTCTTTAAATCTGCAGTAAGTGAAACTATTACTAGTGTGCATGAATCTGAAACAAGTGCATCTAAGACTAGTAAAGAGAGTATGGAAAAGCCTAAATCTGTTAGGTCTAGTGCTCCTCTCATTAAAGATTGGAAGTCTGATAGTGATGATGATTGTGTGATTAGACCTTTAATTGTAAAGAATAAACCTAGTTATGCTAAAATCAATTTTGTTAAATCATATAAAAATACTAGGAAATCTGTTATTGAACAACACATATATAGGCAAGCTGAAAACCTTAGGAAAAGTCAGAGTTCTAGGGTTGATAAAAGAAAT
Organism: Tanacetum coccineum; assembly: GCA_026074375.1. NCBI lineage: Eukaryota > Viridiplantae > Streptophyta > Magnoliopsida > Asterales > Asteraceae > Tanacetum > Tanacetum coccineum. Next base: position 7,300 of record BQNB010042629.1, read on the forward strand.
TGAAATGGAATGATGAATTAGAAACTAGGGGATGGTTTTGAGTTTAAGAAGAAAGCTTGTTTTGTATGTGGGAGTTTCAATCATTTAATCAAAGACTGTGATTTTCATGACAATAAAATGGTAGAAAAACCAGTGATGAATAATAAAGGAAGGGTTACTAGTCAAAGGGAAATTAGACCAGTATGGAACAATGCTTAGAGGGTAAACCACCAAAATAAATTGACTCGCCCACATCCTAAAAGGAATTTTGTTCCAACAACAGTTGCAACAAAGTCAGGACAAGTGCCAGATAATGCTGCTAGGCAAAGCTCATCAAGAGCGGCAGCATCAATTAGTACTACCAGGCATGTTAATACTGTTGTCCTTAAACCAAAAGTAAATGATGCATTACCCATAACTTACTCTTATTTTCAAACACATTCACCTATAAAGAATCCCATTAACAAAAGAACAACAGTCACAGACATTAATTTTAATAAAAAAAGGTTAATACTGCTAAGGTTAATAATGTAACTACTGCTGGGCCAAAAGTAGTAGTTAATACTACTGAGGGAAATAGAGAAAATGCTGTTGAGTCCTCGGCATGCTGGATTTGGAGACCAACAGGAAATATTATTGACCATATCTCCAAAGACAGTGGATCATACATGCTTAAAAGATTTAACTATGTTGATCTTCAAGGCGGACTTAAGTCAGTAATGGCTTGGGTCCCTAAGAGAAACTAATTCTCTTATTTTGAGTGCAGGGTAATCCACAATATACTTTACAGGATCAAGGGATTTTTGACAGTAGATGCTCTAGACATATGACTGGAAACAAGTCCTTCCTTACAGATTATCAAGAGATTGATGGTGGATTTGTTGCATTTGCAGGAAGTCCTAAAGGAGGTAAAATTACTGGAAAAGGTAAAATTAGGACTAGGAAATTAGACTTTGAAGATGTATACTTTTTAAAGGAAGTTAAGTTTAACCTTTTTTCTATCCTCATAAATGTGTATAAGAAAAAACATAGTTTCTTATTCCTTGAGACGAATTTCTTGTTTCTATCTCCTGACTTTAAGCTACTTGATGAAAGTCAAGTCTTGCTTAAAGTTCCCAGACAGAACAATATGTACAGTTTTGATCTAAAGAATGTTGTTCCTTCAGGAGGTTTAACTTGTTTATTTGCAAAGGCTACAATAGATGAGTCTAATTTATGGCATAGGAGACTTGGTCACATAAACTTTAAAACTATGAACAAACTTGTGAGGGGAAACCTTGTTAGACGTTTGCCTTCAAAGATTTTTTGAAAATGACCATACATGTGTTTCCTGTCAGAAAGGAAAGCAGCACAAAGCCTCATGTAAGACCAAGCTTGTGAGCAATATCAGCCAGCCTTTACATATGTTGCACATGGATTTGTTTGGTCTAACAATTGTAAAGAGTCTAAATAAAAAGATGTATTGCCTTGTTGTCACTGATGACTTTAGTAAGTTTAGTTGGGTTTTATTTTTGGCCTCTAAGGATGAGACTAGTGGAATCCTTAAAACTTTTATCACAGGCATAGAAAACCAAATAAATCATAGGGTTAAAATTATCAGATGTGACAATGGAACTGAGTTTAAAAATAGTGAAATGAATCAGTTCTGTCAGATGAAAGGAATCAAGAGAGAATTTAGTGTTGCTAGGACTCCACAACAAAATGGAGTAGCTGAAAGAAAGAATAGAACACTAATAGAGGCAGCTAGGACTATGCTAGCAGATTCACTATTACCTACTACATTTTGGGCTGAAGCAATTAATACTGCTTGCTATGTTCAGAATAGAGTTTTAGTAACAAAGCCTCATAACAAGACACCTTATGAACTTTTAATTGGTAGACCACCAAATCTAGACTTCATGAGACCTTTTGGGTGTCCTGTTACTATCTTGAATACCTTAGATCATCTAGGCAAGTTTGAAGGGAAGGCTGATGAGGGGTTCTTGGTTGGATACTCTGTAAATAGTAAGGCATTTAGGGTATTTAACACTAAAAGCAGGAAAGTTGAAGAGAACCTGCATATTAAATTTCTAGAAAATAAATCTAATGTTCCAAGAAGTAGTCCATAATGGCTCTTTGATATTGATTCACTGACAAAATCTATAAATTATGAGCCAGTTACTACAGGAAATCAAACAAATGATGATGCAGATATAGAGACAAATGTTAATGCAGGGCAAGCTAGACAGGAGAAAGCATCTAATCATGAATACATAATGCTACCATTCATGACTTCTAATTCACCACTCTCTTCAAATACGCAGAGCTCAGATGATAAGGATGCTGATGAGGTACCAGGCAAAGGAGATGAAGGTGTAAGTAAAGGAAGTGGAATTGATGATCAAGAAAGGACTGATAGCAGTAATCAAGATGTTAATACTGTTGGGCCAAGTATTAATACTGGCAATGCAAATATTAATACTGGCAGTCTAAATATTAATACTGCTAGTCCTATTCCTAATGATCCAAGTATGACATCTTTAGAAGAAACTGGCATATTTGATGATGCATATGATGCTAGAGAAGTGGGTGCAGAGGCTGACAGAAACAACTTAGAACCTTTAACAGTTGTCAGTCATATTCCTACAACAAGAGTGCACAAAGACCATCCTAAAGAGCAGATCATTAGAGACCTAAACTTAGCAACTCAAACGAGAATGATAAATTTTTCTGAAGAAAATGCTATGGTCAGCTACATTAACAAGTAGAGAAGAACAAATCACAAAGATTATCAGAACTACTTATTTGTCTATTTTCTCTCTCAAAAGGAACCCAAAAAGGTGATTCAAGCTTTGACAAATCCAAGCTGGATAGAAGTAATGTAAGAGGAGCATCTGCAATTTAAACTTTAGAAGGTTTGGACTCTGGTGGATCTTCCTAATGGCAAGAGGGCCATTGGAACCAAATGGGTCTTTAAAAACAAGAAAGATGAGAGAGGAATTGTAGTTAGAAATAAGGCAAGACTGGTGGAATAAGGTTACATCCAAGAAGAAGGAATTAATTATGATGAGGTTTTTGCTCCTATTGCTAGGATAGAAGCAATCAGGTTATTTTTGGCCTATGCATCATTTATGGGGTTTATTGTGTATCAGATGGATGTGAAGAGTACCTTTTTATATGGTACTATTAAAGAGGAGGTGTATGTGTCCCAACCTCCTGGTTTTGAGATCCACCGTTTCCTGACAATGTTTATAAGGTAGAAAAAGCTTTATATGGTCTACATCAAGATCCTAGAGCCTGGTATGAGACCTTGTCTACCTACTTATTGGAAAATGGATTTAGAAGATGCACTATAGATAAGACTTTGTTCATCAAGAAAGACAAAGGTGGTATCTTGTTAGTGCAGGTGTATGTAGATGACATCATCTTTGGGTCTACTAGAAAGTCTTTATGTACAGAGTTTGAACAGATGATGCACAAAAGATTCCAAATAAGTTCAATAGGGGAGCTCGCTTCTTCTTAAGGTTGCAGGTAAAGCAGAAAGATAATGGAATCTTAATCAGCCAAGACAAGTATATGGCTGATATTTTGAAGAAATTTGATTTTACCACTTTGATGACAGTAAGCACTTCAACGGAGCCTAACAAGGCATTAATCAAGGATGCAGAGGCTGAAGATGTAGATGTGCATAATGATTGGATTATTGATGTACTTAACAGCTTCTAGGCCTGACATAATGTTTGCTGTTTGTACTTGTTCAAGGTTCCAAGTTACTCCTAAAGACTCACATCTTCATGCAGTGAAGAGGATCTTTAGATACTTAAAAAGTCAGACTAAATTGGGCCTTTGGTATCCTAGAGATTCACCATTTGACTTGGAAGCCTTTTCTGATAGTGATTATGATGGAGCTAGCCTTGACAGAAAATCCACAACAGGAGGTTGTTAATTTCTTGGCAAAAGGTTAATTTCATGGCAATGTAAGAAGCAGACTATAGTTGCCAATTCTACTACTGAAGCAGAGTATGTTGCTGCTGCCAATTGCTGTAGACAGGTGTTATGGATTCAAAATCAAATGCTTGATTATGGGTTCAACTTCATGAACACCAAGATTTACATTGATAATGAAAGTACAATATGTATTGTGAAAAATCCAGTGTTTCACTCTAAAACTAAGCACATAGAGATTAGGCACCATTACATCAGATATTCTTATGAAAAGAAGTTGATTCAAGTGATCAAGATTCACACAGACCACAATGTTGCAGATCTTCTCATAAAGGCTTTTGATGTTAGCAGGTTTAACTTTCTGATTGCTAGCATTAGATTACTTAATATCTAAAGTATTGTTTAAGGGGAGGTTAATTAAGATTGGATGAAAGGGAATATAACATTAAGCAGAAGTAGGTGAAGGGCCAGGATAGCCCACTGATCCCCAACACATATCTACATCTGCTCAACTCTCTAATGAAGAACCAATCACTGTTTTATCATCATCTTAACTCGAAAAGACCCACAAACCAAGGAAATCCAAAAATGACCACTAAGATATCTTAGTCTAGTGGACCTATTCACCTTGTTGTAGATGAGACTATCTATAAGGAGTGAGAAAACAGAATGGAAAGGGCTGCCACTACTGCTTCTAGCTTAGAATCAAAGCAGGACAATGGTAACATAAATAGGACCCAATCCATGGCAACACTTAATGAGCCTCTTTCTCAAGGAACTAGTTCAGATAGTGGTCCTAGGTGCCAAGTTACCATATTAGGGGGTGTAGAAGCTCAAACTAGGTTTGAGGCTGCATCTAAACAGTCCAATGATCCACCTCTCTTAAGAGTTAACACACTTGGAAGTGGGGAGAACAGTATGAAACTAAAGGAATTGATGGAACTTTATATAAAACTGTGTAATATTGTGATCAAAAAGAAAAGAGAGATGTGTGAATAAAAACAAACAGAGTAAAGGTTATTTGGGTTTGCTTTCTAGTATCTACTTTCTATTCATGGGTTGTACATAAATATGGATCCTCATGAATTATCACATGTCTATCTAGTTGTTTCTAGTGTGCTTGTGATGAATAGAGGCTTGTTGGTGTATAATTATTGAAGAAAGAATTAATACTGTTAGACAACTCTTAGTACTGGTGAGCAGCAGTTGGTACAGTTAGACTAAATATTAATACTGTTAGGCTAAAGTTAGTACTGTTAGGTTACCGTTAGTGCTGCTTGGGTGAATAACTGATTTTCGCATTTTTCATTAATTAATTATATCCGTTGAGATATTTTCGCCAACTACTTCGCTTATAGGTTTGTTAACTTGGTTAATTCATTATCTTCTATTCTTTTAAAAGATTTCTTCATTCTAAGGAAACGATTTACTCGAGTCAGTCCAATTAAAACCTTAAGTGTTCTATATAAAATCTCAATTGCTTTTACCCAACACACATAACTTTCAAACGCGTACCTAAACCCAACACTTAATTCGAATCTTGCTGTTTCAACTGCTTTCATAATCTACAATGGCAAATTTGAAGTACTGTGATCAACACAACATGGTTGATTTCTTGGAGAAACCAGATGGAAGTGAAGGCTTTCATCAGATAGTAGATTTTCTAAATGCTTCTCACATCAGGTTTGCTCTCTTTAAAAATCCTACTATTTATGATTCTCACATCAAACAGTTTTGGCAGACTGCTGCTGTTAATACACTTGATAATAGGGAACAAGAAATAACTGCCATGGTCCATGGTCATGTTAAAACTATTACTATAGCATCTGTTAGGAAATATCTCCAATTAGCAGATGTTGGTGGTCTCAGTTCATTACCAAATACTAAAATTCTTGACCAACTCTCACTAATGGGGTATGCCATAACTTCTGATAAATTAACTTTTCCCCTCAGTGGAAGTTCATGATCCATACCATTCTTCATTGTTTAAGTCCAAAGAAAACACCTTGGGAATAGTTTAGTAGTAATATCGCAACTGCTATAATTTGCTTGGCCACAAATAGGACTTTTAATTTTTCAAAATTGATTTTTGATGGTATGGTGAAAAACTTGGATAATCAAAGTAAATTTCTAATGTATCCAAGATTTATTCAAATCTTTTTGAACAAAAGGAAAAGGTTGCTTTCTTCATACAAAAGAATTTATATCACTCCTACCCTTACACCAAAATTGTTTAGTAACATGAGAAGGGTTACCAAGGGATATTTTGGGGAGGAAACACCTTTATTTCCCACTATGCTTGCTATTGACCAAACTGGTTAGGGTAAAGGATTAGAAATCCTAGCTGGATCCCAACACACACCCCTCGTGGCTCCATCTACTGAACCACACCCAAATACATTAGCTCAATCACCTATTACTGAACCACATACATCACCCCCACAAATAACTGAACCACTAACTTCATCAACAATTAGGGAAACTATCAGACAGGAAGTTGAGATTCCGCAATCCAACTTTCCTTCCCAGACCCCAGTTGCAGATGAGGCTGCATTCACAGGTGTGGATGTTGTTCATGGAGGGGCTGCCACTACTATCTCTAGTATAGATGCAGGACAGGGCAGTGGTAACATCCCTAAGTCCCCTACCATGCCCCATGATTCACCTCTCCCAAGAGGTCACACACCTGGAAGTGATGAGGGCAGACTAAAACAAGATGAATTAATGGATATTGTTACCACCTTGTCACAGAAGGTAGAAGGATTGGAAGATGGTCTCATGAAGACAAAGAAGTTATATGCTACTGCTTTTAAGAAGTTAATCAACAGGGTTAAGTCTCTTAAGGATGAGTTAATGTTTTAGAAGTCCAAGTTTAAAAGAAGGAGATTGACACTTGTTATCTCTGAAGAAGAAGAGGATTTAGTTGTAGAGGGTCCTTCTAAATAGGTGAGGAGTCTGATACAAGAAATGGATTTGGATGCCGGAATTTCATTGGTTCCTCCACATGTTGAAGTTCGGAATGGACAGAATTTGGAAACTCAAGAAAGTTTTGGTGATGGTCAAGAAGTTAGCACTGCTGCACAAGTTTCAACTGCTAGTACATTTATTAGTACTGCTAGTCCTCAAAGAAATGCAGATACTACTGCTGATGATTTAACCCTTGCAGAGACACTTATGGAGATCAGAAAGAGTGCTGCTAAAGATAAGGGTAAAGCCATTATGCAAGAGTCTGAGCAACCAAAGAAGATTAAAAAGAGAGTTCAAATTCAGATGAGCCTCGATGAAGAATTAGCTCAGAAGTTGCATGAAGAAGAACAAGCAATATTTAATGCATAAAAAGAAGCAAAGTTTAATGCAGAACAAGAAGAACTGCTTGCAAGTGAAACTACTAAAGATGAAGCTAATCCCTCGGTTACTGATGTTGATTGGGATGATGTTCAAGCTCAGATTCAAGCAGATGAGGATCTGGCTTAGAGAATGTTAGAGGGAGAAAGGGAAGTCTATCCATTGAAGAAATAGCGAGATTACTTACAGAGCTCATTGATAAATGAAAGAAGCTACAAGCTACATAGCGATATGAGGCAATCAAAAATAAACCTCAAACCATGTCTCAGTAAAGAAAGACCATGTGCACATATATGAAGAATATGGCAGGATACAAGATGGAACACTTCAAGGGAAAAAGCTTTTATGAAGTCAAAGAGATGTTTAATAAAGTTTACAAACAGGTTACCTCATTTGTACCCATGGACTCAGTTATAGGAAAAGAAGGAACAAAAAGAGCATGACTAAATCTTCAAGAAGAAAGTTCAAAGAGGCAAAAGACTAGAGAAGGCTCAGAAGCAACTGAAGAACCAAAAGCAGATGAGATATCATAAGAGGATTTACAACAAATGATGATGGTAGTTCCAGTGGAAGAAGTTTATGTTGAAGCCTTACAAGTTAAATATCTAATCATTGACTAGGAGGTTTACTCTAAAGACACAAGAAGGTATTAAAGAATTATCAGAGTTGGAAACCATACAAAGCTTATCAGAATTTTGCTGATATGTTGAAGAAATTTGATAGAGATGCCTGGTTAAGCTTTGGGATTTGGTTAAGGAGAGGTTTAGTACAACAGAGCCTACATATGATAAAGAGAAGGAATTGTGGGTTGAACTGAAGAGATTGTTTGAACCGGATAATGATGATACTCTATGGAAGCTTTAAAGGTATATGCATGATCCTTTAGTATAGAGGCTTTATGATACATGTGGTGTTCACCATGTATCTTTAGTAAGAGGACATGATATTTTTATGCTAGTTGAAAAAGAATATCCATTAACAAGAGGGCTTATAACTATGATGTTGGCTAACAAGCTTCAAGCAGATCAATATTTAGAAATGGCAAATGAACTTTTAAAGAAAATCTTCATTCTAGCAAACAAACCAAGACACTAAAATGTTTGGAAGCATCCTCTCAGCACAGATGGTTTAATTTAAAGAAACTTTATGATTAACAAGATGATTATCAAGTTTAAGGGAGGATTTTTGGGAATAAAGGCTTCTCAAGTTTCTACTGATGGTTGAAGAAACTGCTGCTAGTGAAGATAAGAGAAAACAGTCTAAGTCATTAGTACTGTTAGTGTTATAGTTAGTACTGCCAGTACAAATGTTAGTACTGTTAGTTTATTAGTACCGTTAGTTATATAGTTAGTACTGCTAAAGTGATATGCATGAGATATATTATGAATAGATATGCATTGATCACTTGACGCATTTTGTAAGCCTATTAAGGTTTCCTTGGTGTATAAAAGGAACCCTAAGGCATAGATCTAGATATCAGTTTTCATATTAGTTTTTCATAGTTTGCATAGCAATCATAGTTAGTATTCATAGCTATTTTGTAACTCAAAATAGTATTCAATATATTGAAAGTTTAGTAAAGATCTTGTTTTATTGTTTCATTATTTTTCTTAGTATTGCAAACTAGATTCCGCATAGTTTGTGATATTCTCAATCTTAGTTTCTATCACAGTTGTCTTGGATCTATCCTATACAACTAAGCTTTAACAAGCTAAGTAAGATCTGTTAAGAAAGGATCAACATCTATTACAAGCCTTCAGCAACCAATCTAACACAATCCAACAAATCCAAACCCATCGTCACAATTACATATCAACAAAGATCCTCACTAAACCTACACCCTTCGTTACAAATAATTCTCAAGACTAGAAAATAAATGAAACATTGATCTCAGATTTGTTCAACTATTATTCCAAATCTTTAAGATTTTTTTAGTTAAACTTAATCTCATCATTGATTTGTGAGGAGAAAACCCCCTTTAATTTTTGAATATAAAGAAAAGATTATTAACAAATATGTTATAATCCATCTTTGTATCGATTAATTCACAAAAACAAAATAACGAATTAAGAACCTACCCGAGACCTCTTTTAAGAGATCTTGAAGCCTTCATTCTTATTTGGAGCTCGGTTAAGATACAATGATTGGCATGATTCAAGAATGAAGGGTAATTATGGTTTGATTTATGATGGAAAATACAAGAGAGGGATTGTATTTGTTAGCTATGTATGGGAGTTTTTGTGTGTGTGAAAGAGATGAGGTTTTGTCAGCACAAGAAAGATGGGGGCTATGGAAAATGAGTTTAGGGTTAGATGTGAGAAATATTAGGGATAGTCACAACTCTTATATTCCTAATTTTGTTTGGATCGAGTCATGTGACTTTGGGCTAGGTATTATGACAAATCAAAAGGGTCGGCTGAATTCTTTTAAGTGTATTGGGCTGGATATTGGTAAATTAAGGAGGTCGGGTTTTTTGTGATAATTATAGGCTACTTGATATGGGGTATTATAGATTGGGCCGAATAATGTTAATGTTTTTGGTTATGGGTTATGTGATGTTATATGTGTGACCATCCGTCTTTTAATGTCCATATTTAATTCATATTTCATTCTCATTTTTCTTATAAGGTAAACTTTGGTGTTTACGGTTTACGCGATTCGCAATTTCTCGTTCTTGTTAATCGTAAGCCGATATAGGCAGTTTATCCGTTTAAGTGTAACCGTCTTTATTTTTATCTTTAAAAATTTCTCGTATTTAAGGTTACTACTATTACTAATCTCGTATCTATTTTATAAAGTTAGTTACTTCATTTTTATCTATTTTATAAAGTTAATTAATTCATTTTTATTATTTTAATCAATTTTTATTAAAATCATCCATTTTAAAACATTCGTGAATCGTACAATTTAAATTATTCGTTTTATCGATCAAGAAATCAACGAAAGCCATATTTAGCCATGAAAGCTTAATTTATTTTATTTTTGTTATTTTTATTCTTTTATTTAAGTTTAGCCAAAAACCGCGTCGAAGAAATCGCGTTATTATAAGAATTAACGAGTTAAATAGGTTATCGGGCTCGGAAACTAAGTAATACATCAAATTAGCAAACAAAAGCCCACCCAAGCCCACCCCTACAAAGGATGGCCGGTTATAAGCTTAACCAAAACAATAAATATGTATTTCTTTTATGGGAACTATACTAGTAATACAAACTTATTAATTAGTTTCCCTAAATTCTAGCTTATAAATATATATTTTTTGATCCTATTTTTTTTTATAACCGAATCCCTCAACCCTTAATAACCCAACGACATCTTTTTTTTATTTAGTCAGTCGATATGTTCTAGGAGATTTCATACCATATTTATAATACATAATTCCATACATACGCATGCTATAACAACCAAAAACAAATCCCACGCCAAGTTATTCCCTCTGTTCGACTAACAGTAACCAAGAACACCATTATTCAATCATCAAACCATCATCAAGTCACCTCCATTCTACCTTAAATTAAACCTACAATAAACCCTAATAATCCCTTATCACTAGAAAGTCACCATGCAAGTGTTTTAAAGAAGTTAAAGATTTTTAAGATCATCAAGTTTTAGGGTTTTGAGTTGATTGAAGGCTATAGGATTATCAAGGAATTGGTTAGAAGAGGTTATAAGTAAGATTGGTGTTACAAAAAGCTAGGGTTTGACTTATAAGGGGTGTTGATGTCACGTCATAGAGACACAACCCATCTAGGGTTCGTGTTTTCTCAATTAATCACATTCCTAGTAATTGTAAGTCATGTTCTTAAACCTCTTTATGCATTGTTTTGATTTTCTAGTGAATGCATGTTCTTGATTTTTGATCTTATGAACATGCATGTACTTTTATGGTAAATCTTGGATTAATCTTGAATATGGAGGATATGGATTAGTAGTTATGTTACCTTGATGTATTTTGGCCTTGTGTTGGATTAATTGAGCATTTGGAAGTGTTTTGGATTGAATTGGAAGTGTAAACTAGGTACTGTTTTAGGTCAGTAGCAAAACGTAGGTGTTTCTCAAAAAATTTAGCTTAGGGTCTGTGAATAAAATACTTGTATAGATATAAGTCTTAGGTTCATGTGTTCAATTGGACGATTTTGTATCGATTCCGGATGAAGGAGTTATGGCCTTTTTACGGAAGAAGGTCAATTCTGGAGCTGCTGTTGGGAAACGTGTTTTGCTCCAGGTCCTTTTACAATAAAATTTTGTTTTAAAACATGGTTAGACAATAGACATCATAAGCTTTCACCTCCAAGTGGAATCACCTTAAAAGCTATTATAGAATGGGATTTATGGCCAAAACCGTAAACGGTAAAAATTCAGTTAACATTCTGTTTTGACTTATAGTTAGTAAAAACCCATTTCCCGTGGATTGGTAAATGGTTTGATTGATTGGGTTAATGTTCTGAAAACTAGACTCAAATACCTTTCTAAGGGAGAAAACCTCATGTTCATAGCCTCTACGGATTAGGAGATATGGATCCATGAAGACAAGTCAAATCAGAATGTAGAGTTTAACGTCTTTTATTGAAACATAAAACGTATAGATACGCATAAGCGAAACAAGAATTAATACATGAAACTTAGTAGATGTTTATTTACCTATAATACCAGATTAGGATTCATATTTTGGAGTATAAATACCTTGGTTAAGTCATTGTGTAAGGCTACGCATATCATAGAAATATATCTCGCCTTCATGTATATTATTACTACATATCTATTTTATTTTCTTATAATACAAAGTCGCGTCTTGTCTCTTAGGTCGCGGCTAAATCATTGATGCTATTTCTCGTTAGTTGATTTCTCGCTCGATCAATCATCTTCTACTTACGGTGAGTTCATAGCCTCGCCTTTACTACTTTAAATGTTTTCTTAAAACCCGCGAGGAAGATACATGCTTGTTTTAATAAATTGAACACAAATTGTTTTCGATATGCTGGACCCAAATGTATGATTAATGCTTGAGTACCTATTACTAAAGTCCCCAATATATCATGAACCGTAACTACCTGTGATCGGTGGACGCTAGGATAATAAATAGTACTATGGAGTGACTCCCCGTCCGGGGTATGAATCCTTTTGGAACACCCACTTTTCAACGGATATATTATTCTGAGAACTACAGGTATATGGCAATAATACCTAATCCGTTTGGGGCAACAATTTATTCTCGTCAAAGGTGTCGGATGTCACGAGCTCAATGCATTATTAATTAAAACTTGTTTGATCCACAAGTTTTTGATGATTTAAATATCTGTGTTCAAAATCTTTATGCTTATATAAACCTATGAATTTCACTCAACGTTTCATTGACTTTTAAGCATGTTTATCTCAGGTAATCAAACTAAATGACTTGAAGCTTAGAACGAGGAGGAAGTTGCGCTTAAAAATGATTTTTGTTAAATCACAAGATTTCCATTCCTCAAAGAAAATGTTTTTATATTTTGTCGAACACTTGTACTTTGTTGATCTTTATCTTTTGGGACAACGCTTGCACTCTGAACTTTCTTTTGGAATGGATTATGTTTTATAACGTCTCTTTTCGAGTCGTTCTTTATAATTTAGTGACTGTTGTACTTATTATTAACACCCAATTGTTGGTTCCGCTGTGTGAAAAATTCTAGGGTTTTAAAATATGGCCCGAGCAGATTATTTGGTTTAAGATTTGTATTAACTGGGTTGAATAATGCTCGTGTTATTAGATTTAGCCAGGTATTTAAACACTATTATATCAGGACGTGTCTAAGTGACCGGGTTTTATTACTTGGACGGCCATTATTATGGAAAAAAATTTTACCGATATCTGTTAATGATCATAAACATCAAAAATCACGAACAACAACATAACAAACACAATACATTACACTAAACACGATCCTTATCAAAATTCACCTTCATTGATAATGGATATTATTGAATTTTTATGACTACAGGGTTCTTGTCCGATGTTACTTATTTTGGATTGAAGTAGCATTTCATGGGGAGTGTACTTATTTCATCTTCGATTTTCCCTACAACGAAGATGACTTGTTCAGGCATATACGGTTTGTGATAAGGCATTGTATTTTTTATATACTTTTGGGTGAGTATATGGTACTTAGAGATTTGCCTCTACACCGTTCTTCATCACGCGGATAGTACAAGATTAAGTCACAAGTCAGGATTTTTTGCTTCATTCTCGGGTTCGTTTCATCAGGTTGTCTCCATCAGTGGTCATTAGTATTAGCCTACAGAATAGATAAGGGGATTTATATCGGGTTGATCAAGAGAGATTTGTAAAGAGATTTCCGACATCTTCTCACAGTTTATTGCTTATGCAATCATGGGCTATAAAGCTAAGTAAGCAGTTCCAGTTATGACTTCTCAGTTAGTCATCATCCTGGAGGGAGAAATATGTACATCCGGTACTTAGTTGATTTTTTATGTTACCGTTTTGATGTTACAGTTTTGACTACGCAACGAGATAAATTTCTTTCACTCGAGACTTAGTTGACTTTGGTGAAACAATTTAAATGGGTACATCCGGGACTTAATTGACTTTGATGTTACCATTTAGACTGCATAGAGGAACAAATTTCGTACACTCGAGACTTAATTGACTTTGTTGTAGCATTTCATTTCTGAACTTTCCTGAAGGGAGAAAAGTGCATTTTCGGGTCTTAAATGATTTTGGTTCTATGGTTTCGACTTTGAAATGGAGATAAAATGTGTACTTTGGGCTGAATTCAAACAAAAATGGAATGCTCCCTAAGTGAGACGATGTTGATGATATCATCCCTCCTTCAAGAACGGTGTATTAATTCTTATCAGTCTCAAGGGTGTTTGTTTGGGAGGGAGTTGAAGATTTCAGCAGTATGTTCGTCTACAAGCTGAAGAAATAAAGCTAGAGTATTCTAGCAGATCGTCGAAGATATTCTCAAGGAATATTGGACTTTATTCTTATCAATTTTCTTTATTTTTGCTTGTAGGGAACATTGTAATCAATTCATGTGTGACGCCATCTTGGAAGGAGATTGTTGGCCTCACTTTTTAGTGAAGCTAGCGTCTTACACGTGAATTGGACTAGTCTTGGACACTGCGTGTCACGCAGGGGTCATTTATGTAGACTAGGAATAGTTGGCTTTTTATTTTAGTATAAATACCCCTCATGGGTGGTGGATGTTCATTGTAATTTTCTCTTTTCTCTTTCAATCTAACATTTTTCTTTTTCTGTTCATCTCACCCTCTCTCTTCTTTCTCTCACTAGAAAACACAGTGATTGATGTGTTGTAGTGTAGGGTTGTTTTTTAAATGATTCATGTTTTAAAAATTATATTTTGCCGACTCAACCAAAAATAGAACTTTAACGGGCAGTGTACCCGATCGATAGTAGTTTCGTGATAAGTAGGGTGTCGATCACTGAGAGCGAGGTTATATCTATCAATTTAATTAATATCTTGGTTATCTAATCTATGTTAATTTCTAATATAATCCTATGTTAAACCTATGTTAGTCTAAATCCAAATTCTAATGGAAAAGGGGAGCTTTCAGCCTGAAAGACTGGCATAGTTTGGTTGGTGACTACAATCAATTCAAGACACTGCTACCCACGCAAGCTAATAGACAAAAGATAAAAGAGCGGTCGAACCTTATATAAGAAAACTGTATTATCCATTATTAATCCGATTAGAACGTTGGTTTCTTTATTAAGTGCAATGATTTCTTCTCTCGAGGTGGCATATCATTCTTAAGACTTAGGCGTTACATCATCTTAAGACCTAGACACATTAATTCTGTCACAATTAAGGCATCCATATAAAGCATCATAATTTGCTGATTATAATCTATCTTAGGGATTAAAGCAATGGTGATCTTGTTAAACCCGATCTCATAGAGACTTTACCCACTTATCGCTTAATGGCAATCTATACACTAGGAGTCCACTTGTCCAACTATCCAATGGAATCAAAACGTTATTTGTTGAATTATCTAGGTCACCTGCTAGTTAACACGATCAATAAACCATTAACAAAATCCAATTAACTAGTTAAGCCCGAAGCGTATCCTAGACACAGACTTAGAAGGACAATATTTATGTAACAATGATTCTAAATGTATAAATTACTATATGGAGATCTATCCCGGACTCTAGATTCGCTTGGTCCACTTCACTAGATCCAGTTGAATGATAGGTCGCATATAAAAGCACGTAAACAAGTATACATTGATAAACATAAACAAGCATGCAATGATAAATCAAGAAATTGATATAAACAAATACCAAACATTAAGATCTTCATAATAATACCAAAGGTATTAGCCTTCAAAAGTCATAATAAATACAATAGTAATAATTTATCCAAGGTTAACGAATGATACCAAAAACTGAATGATTACAAAAGTATATGGAATTACACAATGTCTCCTATGGAATTGAATACGTTGCTCGACCTCTTCTGCTCTTTTTTCTCTTCTAAAAATCGACTTTTGTGGTTTAGGTATCGAGAATATGATTTAGCACACTTAAAATTCGTTTTTAAGTTTCTATTTATAAGGTCTGAAAGTCGGTTGAATACGGCGTATCTAAGGGATTGGATACGGCGTATTGGGGATTTCTTGGAGTAGGGACCACTTTGATATCTTCTAGAATATTATATTGATTCCATATCATAAATACGGCGTATTGAGTCCTCTGGATACGGCGTATTGATCTTGATTATTATGTGGTCTTTGGTGAGTGCAGGCACGGATACGCCGTATCTTCTTGATGGATACGGCGTATTGGTATTTAGAATAGTAATCTTCAAAATATCTTCATTTAAGCTCCAGAATGCGCGCCTTTTGCTATGTTTCACCAATTACTCCATAATTACTGCAATTCTCAAATATAAACGATTAAGTGACAATTCTTTGCAATAACTATACAAAATGGGTTAATATCGTATGCTTTGGTATTTGATGTCATTAATGATTCATCTTGTGCTCTTTGATCAACCAAGACCCCCGAAATATTTTTTTCAATCCTTGTCACTAACATCATGGATGGTGAGAGAGTTATGAGTGATTGTACCTTTTTCGACGATCTTGATTTTAGTGTTGCCAACAAACACCACATTACCTTCGTCTATAGTCTTTTAGGATGAGAAGAGATCTTTGTTGCCTGTCATGAGACTTGAGAACCCACTATCCTTGATTTATTCATCCGGTTCTAATTTGACTTTTAGACGTACCTAAATTCATAAAGCAACTCAAGCATTCGGTCCCCAATATCTCATGGGTCCGTTAGAGTTATGCATACCATTTGGTTGACTCATGTATGGATACGGAGGACAAGGACCCCATTGGTTAAACATAGTAGGTTAGAACTGATATTCTTGTTGTGTTCCATTGTTCCAACCAACTTGATGATAGTTTCTTTTAGGATATAGTGTGTTGAAGTTCCTATGGGGCATTTTAGGGTGTGTTTGGATTTTACTTTTTACAAGCCCTTGGTCGAGTTTTAAGATTGGTGGTTGTTTGACACTCTTAGAGATGTTTAAACCAGACTTTTTAGTTATTAACACGGAGTCAGTTTTATTTAAAATGTTGGTTCCTACATTTTTTCTATTTCTTGTATTTTCTGCAGAGGGCCGGTTCGGTTCGTCTGAACAAGCCGGTTGTCTTGCAGAGGGAACCGGTAACGCCGATTCTACAAAGAGCATTTTGACAATTTTAGGACTCAACTTTTTGGTTTTAGTATTGCTAGTAGAAGCTATGTCATCTGTGTATCCTATTCCATGTTTATCTTT
>BQNB010042629.1:26034-46004 GCA_026074375.1 Tanacetum coccineum
CTGATTGGTCCAACCGCCACCTGAACAGTACCTCGTACTGACGTGTACTGCCACCTCGTACCTCGTACCTAGTACCTGCCACCTCTGCATACGACGATTGGAAACGGCTGTCAACACAGCCGGACCACCGCTGACTGCCGGTCAACGGCGGCGGTCAACGACGGTCAACGGTGGCGGACCATCGTTGACCACCGCTGGACCACCGCCGGACCACCGGTCAACGGTGGTTGACGGTAAGTCAACTGGTGGGTCGGGTCGGGTATTGGGTCGGGTCGAGTCGGGTCTTGGGCCGGGTCGAGTCAGGTCATGGGCCGGGTCTGGATCGGGTCCGGGTCGGGTCCGGGTCGTGAGGGAATAAATCCCTCACAAGAATCGAACTCGGGACCTCTTGATTAAAAGCACAATGCTCTAACCGGTGGGCTAGAGCATAGCTCTAATTATACAATGCAAAATTTAATATAAGACCCTTCATTCTTGGACCAGTCTTATTTTTAATAAAAGGGTCAAACAGGGACAAAAAAGGTTCAAAATAAAAAGGGTTAAATATAAAAGGCCGGTACCGTTGGTCTCGTTTTTTCATGCTCTTTCCAATGGTATGATCGAGGAGTATTCACGACTTCGTTTGGACCTCAATAAATGTGAAAACGTCGTCGAAAGTCACCCGAAAATTACCATTTTTGCTTCGTTTTCAATCCTTTTTACCTGTAAGACATAAAAACACAATACAAACATATTTGCAACATAATTAACTATATTTTAGTGTTTTTAGTCTTTTTATGGTGTTTTTCGGGGTACAAAATATGTATATTTTAGCCAATATTAATAATCTTGTATTGTTAGACTCCAATGCACATCAAGTATGTCAAGTGGCTTGTTAACCTGAGAAAAACATGCTTAAAAGTGTCAACATAAAGTTGGTGAGTTCATAGGTTTTTGTAAGTATAAATGTTGAACCACAGTTTTATAAAGTATGTATGATTGTTCCAATCCTTGTATGTTCCATAAAAATGTATGTATAAATGCTGGAAATCAGAGAGTTGTAAAGTATGCATGACTATTTAAATCCCTAAAGACTGAGTGTTGTAAATTAAAGAGTTATAAAGTATGCATGACCATTTCAATCCTCAAGTAGTCACAAAATTTTATGTATAGTTGGACCACCATTGTTCAAAGTATGTATTGCCACATTGTTCAAGGCAACGTAAATATTCATGTCTGTATAAAACAAGGATTACGATTACTCTAAGTTCATGAAACTGCTGCGTAGACTCATATATATATGCCACTTTATTCAAGGCATCGTAAATGTTCATGTTCATGTAAATGTCATTCTCTGACATGTTATAATGTTCGTCTTTAGTGATAGCTAGTCACCTGAACGGGGCTGTCACACCCGAATAGATCTATTTTATAACATTCGCGCTTACCCTCCAAGTAATTCATAGTTTAATCCTATTAAGCTAATCCGTAATCATTTGGGTAAAAGTAAAGTAATGTCATTGTTTTCAAAGACAAAGTGAAACAAGCAATGTATTTCGTACCAAAATAAGTAATTGAGTATGTAGACCAATTTGTAAAACGAGTTGTAATGCACATGTAATAAATTCAAACCAATCATGTAAGTGAGATTAGTAACAAGCATGTTCTCACCCTAAAAGTTGTAAAGTATATGTAAAACAAGTAAAATGTAGGGCTATAAACTCACCTTGAGTGATTGAATAATAAGGTATATCACAGAAAATGTGTCACGATAATGTCTGAATGCAACCTAATTAAATATAGGTCGTAAGAGTACTAAGTACCTTGAATAACTAAGACCATATATAATTCTATATAGCTACATCACCATCTAATTATGTTTGAGAAATAATATTTATAAAGTTAAAATGTTTATAAATATTTCTTTAGTAAAAATGGCGTAATTTTCCCATTTTAAGTCCGTTTAGTACGTTCTTTACGTTCACCCTTTCATATTTAAGAGATGTATCAACATATTACATTTTCATATTTTGAGTTCACTGGTGAACATTACTTTTTACTGTTCATACACTTTTATAAATTTATTTTTATAAACTTAATTAGCGTAACTCGTAAACATCGTATATTATTCGTTTTAACTCCGATTTTAGTGATTCTTTCGAGCACGTATTTGTGATTAACATTTCTATCTATTTATGATGTTTTCAAAATAAAATTACCTGATGTGAATAGTAACTTTTATAAAATTATTTTTAAAAAAGTATTTATTATTGTAAACTTGCGAAATTCATAACTCCTTCGTTATTGATCCAAAAATTATGATTCTTAATGTTTGGAATACTAAAAATATGTACTATGTGAGAAAAATAACCAATCTTTTATATCAGAAGTGGTTTGTAATAAGTTTTTATAAAAAAAATTATAAACGCGTTTATTATCGTATAACTTACAAATGGCGTATCTTCTTCGTTATAAATCACATTTTTTAGTTCCTTACATATTTAGAATCCTTATGAGAGGTAGTATTTTATAAAAATATAAAATGAATACTTTATATTTCAAATTAAAACAGCAACTTTTAATCTTTTTCTTAAAAATATGTTTAAACTTGTTTTTGTAACTTTTTAGTTTAGTAACTTTGTTACAAGTCCTCTAATGTGATCAATACACAACCTTGTATATATATATAGTCCTCTAACTATTGTCCAATGATCTTGTCCAAGATTTGCATGTCCTTGTATTCCATTTACTTATAAACTTTATAAGTAACCCCTTTAAAACAACTAGTTTATATATACACTTTATACATAAACCATCACTTGTACAATACTTATACTTCCATTCTAACATTATATTAACATCCATATACCATAAGTAAAAGTATACCAAATCATAACAAAGTGTAAAAATCCATTTTAAAATTTAATAAGTTTCCTAGATGGTGATTCACTATATAAACATTATATACACATAAAATCATGAATGTAAAGAGATTAAGGTTTTTAGATAACCTTAATATGATTTATGGTGATGAACAACAAGATCTAAACCCTTGTTTAGCTACTTAACCCAAGCTTCCAAAACCTAGAAAACCCTAATTATCAAGAAACCCAAATCCTAAACCTCTCTTGTTTAACCCTTGAAAACACTAAACCAAGCCTTCAAACCTTCTTGTAATACCTTAAATATGATGTAGGAATACTTGAATAAGTGGTAAATAAAATTATATGGATTGTATATGTATGTTGTGGTTTAGCTGTGGCTAGGAGGAGGAAAACCAAGAGAATGAGAGTGTTTTTGCTAGTGAAAATGAAGTGTGTGTTATTTTTATTACTAGTGCATCCTTTATATAACACTTGAACTAGTCAAGATTGCTATAAGAAAGACTTAGACATGATGAGGGTTTTTAGGGAAAGTCTTGGTCAACTCTACTTGAAAGTCCTTAAGGTTTAATGAGAAGAGGTTTGTACAAGTTCAAGTTGTTAGTTTGTGTGCTATATATACCCTTGGGATCACTTATGCACCAAAATTTGGGGAGAGGATGACTACTAGTTGTGTTTTTGATATATTATATAAAAATATTGTAAAACTTGAAGTTAAAAGTTGCATAAATTAAAAGTAGATGTGGTGTGATTGGTTTGGCTATCTCTTTGCCTTTGTATCTAGTAGATGCATGAGATCTGGTGGAAGATGATTGTTTTGATAGAGGTGTGATAACATCGAATAGATAATACTTTTTGGTATTAAATTCCCTATGAAAATGCTTGTAAAGATGAAGCATTCCAATAGAAGTCTAGGGGAGGATCACTGTACTTCATTTGAGCATTAATCATTTAAAAACTCAGTTTGTAAGAATTATGAATTATCAATCCAAGATTTCTTCATTTACTTCGTGTCTTACTATTTCTATGAGTAGATAAGCACTCTTAGTGCTGGCCTAGCAATTTATTTACTATTGTTATGATTGTTATTTCATGTTTAATTATGGTTTGATTGGATATCCTTATAGCCCTTTCATGGATCCCTCAGTTTTGGTAGTGTTGAGGGTAGCTTAGATCTTATTAGTCCTGTTATTAGACTTACTGGTTAAATATGGGATTAGTGGGGTACTAGGATAGATTAGGACCTATCCCTAGTGTAGGAATTAGTCATACTACCGCCTTAGTTACATTAAACACTTAAAAAGAACAGGAACCCTTTTAGAGAGGGCTAATAATCTGTATAGATTATAGAATTGGTATTAAGGATAGTTGGGGATTAACCACTATAAACTTTGATGCCCTACCTATGTGATCCTAGGGGAATTAGGATCACAGAGTAAGTATAGGACATAACTCAAATGCCAATTCGGGTCTGTCGATATTAGATCTACTAATGAAACTTGTAATTGAACATTGCACTAGTAAAACGAAATCATAGCAGTAGTAATGAAATGGATAGGCTAGCGCGCTCCCTAATTACTTCTATCAATTTACTTTTTTGCATTTACTTTTTTAAGTCTTTAAAATCAATCTTAAAACCATTTTCAAACATGACAAAATCAAATTAAAACTAGTGACCTTGGCTCTTGGGACGACCTCGGATTTACCAACTACTGCACTATATACGACCGGGTTCCCTTCCCGTTAGTGCGAGTATCGGTAGACGAGTTTTATAAATTTAAAACTTGACAATTGATTATTTCAAACATTTTTACACATTAAATTTTTGGCTCCGCTGCCGGGGAGCTAAAATTATTTATAGTTTCATATGAGTGAGACCAATGAATTCGGGTCTACTGTCAACGAATATTTGATAAAAACCAAGAACGACAGTAGGCCTGGAATTGTTAGAAAACAAGAAGTTTCAAGTTATTCTCAATCAAATTCATAATTTTGAAAACAGTATGAATATAATATCCAAAGAAGTTCGAATGGCACAACATAAGTATAAAATCCCTATAGAAGGAAGTATTTCAAATCTGGAAGAAACTTTAAGAAATTTCATCAAGGAATCTCGGATAAGGCAGAAGGAAAGGGAGAATATAGTTTTTGAAATCAATAAAACTTACCACCAAACCTTAAAAACGCAAGCATCTTCTATTAAGAAAATAGAATATCACTTAGGAAAAATCGCTTAAATAATACAAGACAGGGAGGCAGGAAGTCTCCCAAGCCTTACTGAAATAAATCCGAGGGGTTTGGCACACGCCATAACAATCAAGAGTGTATTAAAATACAAACCGCCCAAGAATCCTTTTGAAAATATAACAAATCTACAAGATAAGCCTGAAACAAAAGAAAATGCTACCAAGAATGTTGAAGAGGCACCTGATGATCATAGAAAATCGGTAGAATCTTGCAACCATACTATCCCGTTCCCTTGACGACTAAAGAAAGCAAAGGAAAAAGAGCAATTTAGAAAGTTCTTTAAGAATATTCAGCAACTCGACATAAACATTCCATTTTTTGAAGATTTTGAGCAAATGCCAAAATATGGTAAATTCATAAAAGATCTCCTTGCCAGAAAAGTAAAGACAGAAGAAACATCCAAAATAACTTTAAACGAAAGATGTTCTGCAGTTCTTTTAAACAAAATCCCGTTTAAAAAAAGATCCTAGAAGTTGCACTATTCCATGTGTCATAGGGAAAATGGGCATTGACAAAGCTCTTGCTGACCTCGAGGCTAACATTAGTCTTATGCCATACTCTATGTATACAAGATTGGATCTTGGTGAATTAAAACCTACCCGCATGTGTATTGAGTTAGCAAATAAATCAACCCAGTATCCAAGGGGAATTGCTGAGAGTGTCATAGTAAAAATTGACAAGTTTATTTCCCCATTGATTTTGTAGTGCTTGATATGAAAGAAGATCACAAGATTCCTATAATTCTTAGAAGACCATTGATATGCTGTCGTGTAGGGTAAATTATTTGATTATCAAGTTTTAAATTTATATTTAGCTGACAAACCTAAAACAATACTTTAACGGGCAGTGTACCCGATCGGGTAGAGTTTCGCGGTAAGTAGGGTGTCAAAGATTAAGAGTGAAACATTAATCCTATATTCTATCAGTATTTTAATTAGTTCTAATTAGTCTATTTATTGGTTAAACCTATACTATATACGTTGTCTAATGATATGGGGGTTTCAGCCTGAGAGACTGGCACAGGTTTGGTGATGACAAATATCAATTCAGTACACAATAAACATAAAAAAAGAAAATTAGAAGATAGAAAAGCGGTACAAGCCAAATGATAGAAAATAGTATTAGCCATATTAAATCCGATTCAATGTTGATTTGTTTATTTTAGTGCAATGATTTACTTATATCGAAGCGACATAGCATTCTTAAGACTTAGGCGGGTCATCATCCTAAGACCTAGACACGATTAATCTTGTCACAATTAACGCATCCGCATAAAGCATACTACAGTTTAATTATAATCTATCTTAGGGAATCAAAGCAGTGGTGATCAT
The DNA here is from genome assembly GCA_026074375.1 of Tanacetum coccineum. NCBI lineage: Eukaryota > Viridiplantae > Streptophyta > Magnoliopsida > Asterales > Asteraceae > Tanacetum > Tanacetum coccineum. The sequence continues at coordinate 32,474 of BQNB010042629.1, forward strand.
GTTAAAACCCTAGCCTAATGGGACTTTACCCACTTATTGTTTGACGGTGTTTTATATACTGGTAGTCTACTATTCAAATCTTTATCAATTAATTAAGAGCATGATTGCTGAAACATAGACGGGTCACCTACCGGTCCAACTAAGCTCGTAATTCAAAGACAAAGACGGAATGTTATTTGTGATCCTATTGGTCCAGTAATATAAAATACGATATGGAGAGCTATCTTGGTATTTTGATTACTTTTTAGGTATCACTTGACCCAGTTGAATGATAGGTCGCATATATAAACACATAAACAAGTATGAGGTGATAAACATAATAAAACAATAAACGATTAATTAAGAAATTGATTTAAAACAAACCAAACATTAAACTTTCATTAAGAAGGCTATTACCCGAGGGTATTAGCCCATAATCATTATAATTATACAAGCGTAATCAAACAATTAAAATCGAACGATTAAGAGAGTAAAAATTACATGATGTCTTTTATGGATTCATCATCAATGCTTGACCTTGGTGGCTGATCTTCTCTTCTAAAATTCGTCTTTTAATGAGTATGGTATAAAGAATATGATATTTCACACTAAAAACTCATTTTGGAGTCTTCTATTTATAGTGTCTGAAAAAGACTCGATACTCCGTATCTGGCTAGGTCGATACGGCGTATTGGGCAGGATTCCTTGGAGTGTGTGCTACGTTCTCAATCAATCAATGATATCTTTCCAAATTTACTTGATTTACTGTATCTTCGAATAGTTATCTTCATGGATACGGCATATGAAAACAAAGAGGATACGCCGTATTGGGAATTGGTCAAACGCGTTTTCTTGTGAAGTTTTGGCACTGATACGCCGAATCTCATTTGTTGAAAACGGCGTATTGGTCAGAAAACAATAATCTTCAAATATCTTCGTTTTAGCTCCAAATTATGCACCTTTTAGCCTGACTTCACAAAACACTCTTGAATTACTGTATTTATCAACATTAAAGTAATTAAGCACCAAATAATGCAATAATTATATAAAAGTGGGCAAAATAGATGGAATAAATGATATAATATAGTGATGTTATTTGATGTCATCAAATATCCCCCCACTTGAATCCTACTTGTCCTTACGTAGACCTTAGAAAAAGTTTCAGTTTATGAAAATGTGTCCCAACCAAAGTTGAGGATTTTCCGTTTAAGCATCGTTTTGTCCTAATCACCTATACATAACCAAGCTCCTCATGAAATATGGAAATGAAAACACTCAGATCACTCGACTAATCTAGGGTGCAACATTTAATTGGTACGCTCAATTGCTTGGTCATGATTAGCTTCATATCATAGGCTTGACAAGGATACACATCTCCACTGCTAAAGCTAAGGAGAAACAAGTCAAAAGATAAATTCAGTTAAGAAGGCTTAAGGCTGATCATTCAACAGTCTTTCACCATAAGTGCCAAACCAACAAAGAAGCTGTATTGTACATACAAGGCCATAACGATGGAATAAAAACATACAATCTGAACACATCCCTGTTGGTGTTTAACAACCGGTTAGGATGAAGAATGATATAGGGTAGGGAGCTTCTAACTTTCACCGAAAGTCGTCGTCCAACAAGGCAGCTGAGACATGTATGCATGGCCGTAACGACGGAATAGACATGCATGCTCGAACAAGTCCTCGTTCAAGTAGACATTAAGGTTAGTTGCTATGAAAGGGAAGAAAAATAGGTGTTAAACAAAATTCATGAAACAAATAGACTAAGCAAACAAATAAGTTACGGTTGCTAGTAACTTTCCCTTGATGGTTCCATGACAAAGACTCGAACATATAGACAAACGCCTCAATCACAGAAATGACAAAGACAACCTAAGTTGGTGTTCCCATAACGGTCAACTTCCCTTACATCCCGCTCTTTACATACTTTTACAGAATAAGTAGTGATATCGGCCACTTTTTACAAGACTTTACATCGTTGATTTTTGTAACGTATCAACGAAGAATCGATCCTTCCAAGTAATTCCTTTGGTATAAACTTCTTTTGAACCGACTATTTTTCTTCCTTCTTTCTTTTTTTCATTTTTCTCTTTTTTTCATTTTTCATTTTTTTAATACATCATAAATCTTGGTGTGATTTCACCGTCTTCACTATTATAATTCGTTCAGATAATCTTTTCCTTGTAACACTTCTTCTTCGAACATAATTCATAATTGCACAAGTAGCAAAACTTACGAGCTACATATTTTTCCCATTGCATTGTGCAATTTCCCGACCATTACAGAGATAGAAAAATTTCACTTTGACACAGGAAATACAAAACTTTACACGAAAGTAACTAGCAACATTGATAAGAATAGGCCTAATCTACACGATAGGCTAAGGTGCAAAGGTGTAACGAAACATATAATATGGTGTAGAAAAATAAAGGAAAGGCTCAATAGGTTTATCTAAGGAATCTTACTCTAAAATGAGAGTAAACAAAGGGCTATACGGGAGTTAACTAACCAGTGTAGTTAGTTAATTTTATGACATGTAGGCTATTTGGTCAGTTGAACGTGTTCCTCCATCTAAATCCATAGTACTAATCATTGCGGTCTCGAGTGATATACCAGGCCAAGTTCTAAAGTCTACTACATCACCGGCACACTCATGATTTGTGAAATTTTTAGTAAACAGTTAGAAATGGGATAGGCTTAATTCTCACAATATGTATCAAGGGTTATAGTGCGCTAGGTAATGTAACTAGTGATTTTTACAAAAGTCATGCTAAAAAAATTAAATTTGGCCATTTTTAAGCACTTTGCATGTTATTTTGTAAAAAAGAAGACAAGTACATTCTAATTCTCCATCTCCCCACTTAAATTATACAACGTCCTCGTTGTATAGATTAAACAATTAAAATTATAAGGGAAAATAGAATTAGAACGGAAAACTCCCTAGTGTTTTGCTCGTGATAATTCTCCAAGATGAGTTCTTGAGCAAAAAGTGTGTTGACTAGGGCTTCAGCATGCCCGGATAAGTTCAACACATGTCTATTTCAGAATATACCATATCATAGTTTCAGCAAGGTCCTGCATAAAAGATTAGAAGACAAGTGAAATTTCTATCTCGCTACAATGATACAAGAAAACAATTAAACACACAACTGTACAGGGATCAATACGCCGTATCCCAAACCCTAGGATACGTCGTATGGTTCCTATAAAACCAATTAAATACTGGAAATTAAATATTAAGTTTTAAAACTGATAACGTCCAGACACATCTATACGCCGTATCCAAAGGGTTTCGATACGCCATATAGAGTGTCTGGGAAGACAGACTCGTGCAACAAACAATTAAAATGCGATAAACAATTAAAATGATCGGGTTGTCTCCCGGCAAGCACTTTTGTTTACAGAAAAGTCTTTAAGTTAGACTTGCCCCAATTTAATCCCATCCTTATAAAACAATTTAGGGTCGAACGGGATGCCAAATGGCACATACAAATTTTTGATTATGAAAATTGATAGCATCCCTTTGTTAAGATAATTCTAAATCACGATATTGACATTTAATTCCTTGATAAAAGTTTCAGTTTTGGAAAATTTATTAGATGTATCATGACTTGTTTTCAAATGCTTATTTGACCCTTGTGCATAGGCACCATCATCGGTATTTATTACATCAGGTAACGGTTTGACAGATAAATCCCCCGAAGAGTGTTCAATATCGACTTTATCATCATCATTGTCCTTATTCTATTTTGAATCATCGGGATAAATTACGTTAAGAGAAAATAGATCATTAAAGTATAAAATGTTTTGTTCCTCTTCAACACATTCGAACAATGATGTTAATTTCATCTTTCAAATTAAATCCATCGATATGTTGAGGACTTACAGTAGGTTCAGTTAAGAAATCTGATTTAGACGTTAGAGCATCATTGTAAACAATGACTGGAAATTCATTCTCAAAATCTTTAAAGAAGTCTAAATCATCAAAACAATTGATCGTAGGCTCGAGTGAGGGAAACGAAGGCATATTGACTTTGTCATTATCATTTTCCGAATCCGTTTTCTAATCGTTGACAGAAATTATTTTATAGGAAATGAATTTTTGTCATAAATCACCGTGTAATCTTCATCTTCGGATTCGTCAAACGATATTCTAAAGTCAATTTGATTGTCGTTAAGAGAACTTATCGTAGGCTCACACGAGAGTGCTGCTTCAGATGTTAACGTGTCATTAAAAACTATTGCTGGGAATTCAGTTTCAATAGATCTGAGTTCGTGAACGTCTTCATTATCCCAGATCTTACCATACGTAGTAGTTTCCAAGTTATACACCTTACCATTCCTATGAGCTTTTTCTTCCTCAAACCTGATGTATTCTTCCATAGTTATGTTGGGGTCGTCCATTTTAACCTGTAATAAATTTGCTAGGAAAGAAAACTGTCAAATAGCTTAATACGCCATATTCATTGAACTGGATACTCCGAATTGATGACAGAGTCAAATACGCTGTATTGGCTTGAAAAAAATTTATACGCCGTATCCAAAGGGATAGATACGCCGTATTGGTTTGAAAAAAAATTACAACGTACTTTGAATAATGCAAAAAAACACAAACACAATATGCAAAATATACAATGCAGAAAACAAACACACAAAACAAACACACAAATATGCAAATTAATCTAAACTAAACTAAACTAAACTAAAACACTAATAAATAAGAATTAAATAACTTCACTCCCCTGCAACGGCGCCAAAAACTTAATGTGCTGTTGTGTAGGGTCAATTATTTGATTTTTAAGTTTTAAATTTATATATATCCGACAAACCTAAAAAAACACTTTAACGGGGAGTGTACCCGATCGGGTGGAGTTTCGCGGTAAGTAGGGTGTCGAACACTAAAAGTGAAACATTAATCCCATATTCTATCAGTAATTTAATTAGTTCTAAATAGTCTATTTACTGGTTAAACCTATGCTATATACGTTGTCTAATGATATAGGGGTTTTCAGCTTGAGAGACTGGCACAGGTTTGGTGATGACAAATATCAATTCAGTACACAATAAACATAAAAGAAGAAAATTATAAGATAGAAAAGTGGTACAAGCCAAATGATAGAAAACTGTATTAGCCATATTAAATCCGGTTCAATGTTGGTTTGTTTGTTTTAGTACAATGATTTACTTATCTCAAAGTGGCATATCATTCTTAAGACTTAGGCGGGTCATCATCCTATGACCTAGACACAATTAATCCTATCGCAATTAACGCATCCGCATAAAGAAACCTTTGGTTTAATTATAATCTATCTTATGGAATCAAAGTAGTGGTGATCCTGTTAAAATCCTAGCCTAACGGGACTTTACCCACTTATTGTTTGACCGTGTTTTATAAACTGGTAGTCCACTATTCAAATCTTTATCAGTTAATTAAGAGCATGATTGTTGAAACATAAACGGGTCACCTACTGGTCCAACTAAGCTCATAATTCAAAGACAAAGACATAACGTTATTTGTGATCCTATTGGTCCATTAATATAAAACAGGATATGGAGAGTTATCCTGGTATCTAGATTACTTTTTAGGTATCACTAGACCCAGTTGAATGATAGGTCACATATTCAAACACATAAACAAGTATGAGGTGATAAACATAATAAAAAATCAACGATTAATTAAGAAATCAATTTTAAAACAAACAACACATTGAACTTTCATTAAGATGGCTAATACCTGAGGGTATTAACCCATAATCATTGTAATTGTACAAGCGTAATCAAACAATTGAAATCGAATGATTAAGAGAGTAAAAATTACACGATGTCTTCTATGGATTCGTGATCAATGCTTGACCTTGGTGGCTGATCTTCTCTTCTAAAACTTATCTTTTAATGAGTATGGTATAAAGAATAGGATATTGCATACTGAAAACTCATTTTTGTTCTATTTATAGTGTCTGAAAAAGACTCGATACACCGTATCTGGCAAGGTTGATACGGCGTATTAGGATGGACTCCTTGGAGTGCGCGCTATGTTCTTAATCAATCAGTGATATTATTCCTAATTTACTTTATTTACTATATCTTCGAATAGTTATCTTCATGGATACGGCGTATGTAGACAGAATAGATATGTCGTATTGGGAATTGGTCAAACGCGTTTTCTTGTGAAGTTTTGGCGCTGATACGCCATATCTCTTTTGTTGGATACGGTGTATTGGTCAGAAATCATAAATCTTCAAATATCTTTGTTTTTGCTCCAAATTATGCGCCTTTTAGCATGTCTTCACAAAACACTCCTGAATTACTGCATTTATCAACTTTAAAGTAATTAAGTACCAAATTATGCAATAATTATATAAAAGTGGGCAAAATAGATGGGATAAATGATATAATAAAGTGACGTTATTTGATGTCATCAACCATTCTTGGCCACTGCTCATGCAATGATTGATGTATTCAATAAAAAAATATCTTTTGAAGTTGGAAACGAGACAATCACATTCGACATTAAAAAATCAATGAAATTTTCCACATCAGAAGATGACAATTGTCTTTCTGTCGATATGGTTGATGAAGCTATTTTGGACCATGTTCATGAAATTCTACCTTCAAGCCCTCTTGATTCATTCTTATTCAAACCAATCATGAATTACCAACAAAAATTTAATATCAACTTATGAGAAGAAAAGGATGATGACTTAGACGATTTAAAAAAATCAGGGTCATCCTCAGACCATAACAATTAGGAACCTAATGATTTCATCAGACCAACTTTATTCGCCGCCAGCACGAGTGAAGCTGATACACAGTTTCCTAAACTTAAAGAACTTCTGTCTCATCTGGAATACACCTTTTTAGACAATAATAAAAAATTCCCAGTTATCATCTCCTCTCTATTAAACCCTCAAGAGAAAGAGTCACTTTTGAAGGTTTTAACTAAACACAAGGATGCGTTAGCTTGGAAAGTTACTGATATTAAAGGCGTCGGCCCATCATTTTTCACTCACAAAATTCTAGTGGAAGATAACTTCAAACCAGTAGTGCAGCCCCAACGAAGACTTAATCCTAAAGTTCAAGATGTGGTCAAAGCTAAGATAGTCAAACTACTCGATGGCAGACTAATTTACGCCATATCAGATAGTCCATGGGTTAGCCTCATACATGTAGTACCCCAAAAAGGGGGAATGACTGTAATAACAAACAAAAATAACAATCTTGTCCTAACCAGAATAGTAACCGGATGGAGGGTATGCATTGATTATACAAAACTCAATGATGCAACTAGGAAATGTCATTTTCCATTACCATTCATCGATCAAATGTTAGAAAGACTATTAGGAAATGAGTATTACTGTTTCCTGGACGGATTCTCTGGATACTTTCAAATCCCTCTAGCGCCAGAAGATCAAGAAAAAACTATTTTCACATGCCCATATAAAACATTTGCATATAGACGAATGCCTTTTGGGCTATGCAATGCTCCAGCTACATTTCAAAGATGTATGGCGGCAATTTTTCATGATATGTGCAAAGAATTTATGGAAGTCTTCATGGATGATTTCTCTATTTTTGGAAACTCATTCGACTCGTGCCTAACTAATTTATCAAAAATGTTAGCTAGGTGTGAAGAAACAAATTTAGTATTAAATTGGGAAAAATGCCATTTTATGGTAAAAGAAGGAATCGTCTTAGGTCATAAGATATCTAAATCAGGCATTGAGGTAGACAGAGAAAAAATTGACGTTATTGCAAAACTCCCTTACCTAACAAACGTAATGGGAGTTAGAAGCTTCTTAGGACATGCAGGATTTTATCGAAGGTTCATTAAGGATTTCTCCAAAATTGCTCGACCTATGACTCAATTATTAATGAAGGATGCTAAATTTATCTTTTCAAATGAATGCATGCAAGCCTTCAATACCCTTAAAAGTAAATTAATATATGCACCTGTAATTGTTGCTCTGAACTGGAACCTTGATTTCGAATTAATGTGTGATGCAAGTGATTATGCTGTAGGAGCAGTTTTGGGTCAACGCATCAATAAAAATTTTTGCCTAATTTATTACGCCAGTAAGACTATGAATGATGCTCAAGAGCATTATAGTACTACTGAAAAAGAGCTTCTGACAGTAGTCTATGCCTTTGATAAATTCTGATCCTACTTAATCATGTCTAAAACTGTCATCTACACCGATCATTCTGCTTTAAAATATTTATCTAGCAAACAGGACGCAAAGCCGAGGCTCATAAGATGGGTTTAATTACTACAAGAATTTACTATTGAGATTAAGGATAAAAAAGGAACTGAAAAATTGGCTGCTGATCATTTGTCCAGATTAGAAAACCCGAAACTAGAAAAATTAAACGAGGAAGCTATTAGGGACTCCTTCCCCGATGAACATCTTATGGCAGTCCATGTAAAGGAAGTAGCAAATGACCCTTGGTATGCGGACTACGCAAATTTCTTAGTATCAAAGATTATACCACATGGTTTGAAGTATCATTTAAGAAAGGAATTCTTATCAGATAGTAAACATTACATATGGTACGATCCGTACCTATTCAAATCATGTCCCAACGAAATCATAAGGAGATACGTGTTTGGTAAGGAACTACAGGCAATTTTAGAACATTGTCATATGGGACCGACTGGAGGACATTACAGAGCCGACATTACTACAAGAAAAATGAGTCAGGATTTTATTGGCCAACTATTTTTAAGGATGTTGCAAGGTATGTTCGCAATTGCGATGCATGTCAGAGGGCCGGTAACATATCTTGTCGTAATCAAATGCCCTTAACCAATATTCTTGTTAGCGAGGTCCTTGATATTTAGGGTATCGACTTCATGGGACCCTTTCCTTCTTCACGAAATAACAAATACATCCTCGTAGTTGTTGACTATTTTTCAAAATGGGTTGAGGCTGAAGCATTACCCACTAACGACACTCGGGTGGTAGTTAAATTTCTTCGAAAGTTATTTTCAAGATTCAGGGTCTCAAAAGCACTAATAAGTGATCGTGGGACACATTTATGCAACTCTCTTCTTGAGAAGACATTTAAGAAATATGGTGTAACCTATAGGCTTGCTACCCCTAATCACCCTTAAACAAGCGGTCAAACTGAAAACACTAACCAAGCAATTAAACGCATCTTAGAGGGGATTGTGAATGGAAACAGGAAAGAATGGACGGATAAACTAGATGATGAACTCTGGACATTCAGGACTACTTATAAGTCACCTGTTAGAAGTATTCCATTCAAGATTGCATATGGAAAATCATGCCACCTTTCGATTGAGATGGAACATAAAGCATATTGGGCTTTGAAAAACGTAAATCTCGATCTAGATATCGTGGGAAAGCATAGGTACTTACAATTGAACAAATTAGTAGAATTAAGAAATGAGGCATATGAACATTCCTAGGCATACAAAGAAAGAACACAGCAATAGCATGATACAAATATTATAGATAAAGAGTTTCATGAAGGAGAAGAAGTTCTAATTTTCAATTCTAGGTTAAAATTCTTCCCAGTAAAATTATAAACAAGATGGTATGGGCCTAACACCATTAACAAGGTATTTCCTTACAAAACGGTGGAGGTGCATGATAAGAATGGAGTTATTTTTAAGGTTAATGGGCATAGGCTAAAGAAATATTACAGTGGAGATATTAATGCTTTAAGAGAAACTCTTTACTTTGCAAAGACGTAAAGAGTCTTGAGTCTACCTTAAAGACTCAGTAATAAACAAAAGTGATTTTCAGGAGACAACCCGTCTTTTATTTTCTGCATTCTAGTTGGGTTGTTTGGTTTCTTAATTGATTTTGCAGGTTCTCTTAGCAAGTAATTAGAATTCGACGGCTCGTTGTCATGTGGTAAACAGGTTCCTGTGTAGGCGTAACCACCTAGGTTATGCCGTAACAGATGTAATTACGGCGTAATCTCCAATACGAGTTATGCTGTAATCTTTCTTGATTCAAAATTTTCAAATTTAACAAACCACATGATTACGGCGTAACCAAAACCAAGGTTACGTCGTAATCCTTTTCTGAAAACCTAAAATTAGTTTGAAACCTTTTCAAAACCTTGTACATTTAAATGAACTTTGTGGGTAGGTTCTCTAGAAGCCTTCATGAGATTTCACTCGTCCACTTTGGCTACCAAATGGTTTAAAAGGCTTGTTGCATATGCTAAATGCAACCGTGATTCCTACGAAAGTGAGTTAGGTCTTAGTGTTTATTTATTTTTGAACGATTTATGCTTTTTTGTCTAGTGATTCCAGTGGAAACGAGGTTGCTCAATTGACAATATGCAAGAATTCAATTCTCATTCGAAGTGGAGAGCAACGCTCAAGAGAGTCTTTTGTTTAATTCTACTCTTATTCTGTTAATTTCATTTCCTTCAATGTACAATAGGGACATTGTACAAACCAAGTGAGGGGATGGGAGTAGAATTACCACTTGACCTATATTTGCTTTTGATTTTCTAGTTTTCTTTAAAAAATTGTGCCAATTTTAAAATTTTTGACATGTTTTTCTTAATAAACTAAAATTAATCTTTGCCGAGCGCACTATTATCCTTTAATTCAATTGGCGAGGTTAAGCATGTTATTCCATTTTCATCGATTATACATAAATCCACCAAATATATGAGTTTGCCGGTAGTGTTGTAGACTGTATAACTTGGCATGTACATCATTTTAAGACTTAATTAATTAGTTGGAATAGACAGTTTGAAAAGGCAACATCTTAGGAATTCACCCAAATAGCCTATATGTGTGTATTTATCAACTTGTCACACTAACTTGTCGACCACCACATGTAAAACCCCTTGTTTGCACTTAACTTTAGTGCATGATACCCCTAGATCACATTATTAAGCCAATCCGTGTTTAAACCCCTTTATGTATCGTTACAACATAAATACCAAGAAAAATACAAAACCCTTTTAGCCCTTATGCGAACCCTGTAGTCTAAAATTTTCTTTGTGTTGAAATACCTGGCTACTTAAGTCCATTGGTTCGGGAAATGGGTTCGGAAATTTTGCGCCATTGTGGAAAACCTATCATTAAAAGATCTATAACGACCCTCATGTTTCTTCATTTTCGATGTTGTTCATATCAAGTGGGGGGATCTGTGTTATGTATCATATGTTGGGAAGGAAATAATTAAAGATATAAACCTCTGTAGCATATGTATATATATGTGAGTTCATAATGTAAAGATGGTGCTGCTATAAGCTATCTATGTGCTAAAAAAGATGTAAAGGTGGTGCAACTATAAGCCACCTGTATGATTGTGAAAAATAGAGCGAGTAGCCCATTATTATGGATCATATTTTCATACTTAAATACTTGGGCTTATGGATGGATGGTAGTTGGTTATGAAAACCTTAGACTATTAAAGACTATTTATTTTGTGTATTTTATTTAACACCAATTAATGTGTATCCCATGTCTTATCCTACCCTATATCATTCTGCATCCTAACCCTTGGTTTTGCTCGAATGAGGGATTTGAATGCAATCATGTATATCAATTCCATCATTATGGATGTGTATATGTGATTTTGTCACGCTCGTTGGTGTAACGCTTTTGGTAAAGATTGCAGGAAGATTTACCCTGTTTAAACCTGTGTCTCACCATTGTTGCCTTCAAGACTGTTTAGACCTTAATTCTAGTTGGTGGAGTTTTATGTACTTTCCAAGCCTATGTTTGAATACATGCTATGACAGTGCAATTGAGTGATCACCCCAAAAAATGATACACTTTTACTAGATTAAGAGTTGAGTGATTTTTGATCCCTATTTTCGTAAGGTGTTCGGCTTTGATGTTTCTAGCATAGGTAAATTATAAATTCATTTCTCTAAATTAAATTAGGGAAATATTTTTATAAGTTATTTTAAACGGTTCTACTTGAGGGCAAGTAGAAGTCAAGTGGGAAGATATTTGATAACATCAAATAGTTAATACTTTTTGGTATCAAATTCCCTACAAAAATGCTTGTAAATATATTATAAATATCTAGAAACACTACTTAATTTCCTATATTTAGTTTTCAGGAGCAAAGCAAGCATTTGAGCAAAAGACGCAGGATTTGGACGTAGAATTCTAGAAGTAATGACATTCAAGGCTTTTAAGGCGTAACCTCCCCCAGGAGTTACGCCGTTATCAAGAGTAATGAAGAAATGACACAGCATTAGTTGTTAAGGCATAACATCTCCATCACCTTTACGTCGTAACCTATTATTTGAAGAAGGATTATGCATCCAAGGCATCATTATGGCGCAACCATGGCGATACGGTTACGTCGTAACATTAATTAAGCCTGGAACATGGGAAACCACATCAGTATTGTTATGAGGTAATGTGTTCATAACCGTTACGCCATAACACATTCGATACTTATAAATAGAGCCCTCACTTGGATCATTTGGAATCAGTCACTTCACCTCTTCACCCTATAATACCAAGAGGCGAACAAGGCCTCTAGAAGACGAAGCATTCCACCAGAAGTCCATGGGAGGATCACTGTACTTCATTTTAGCATTAATCATTCGAAAACTTAGTTTGTAATAATTATGAATTATCAATCCAAGATTTCTTCATTTACTTCTTATCTTACTGTTTCTATGAGTGGCTAAGCACTCTTAGTGCTGGCCTAGCCATGTATTTACTATTGATATGATTGTTATTTCCTGTTTAATTATGGTTTGATTGGATATCCTTATAACTCTTTCATTTATCCCTGGGTTTTGGTAGTGTAGAGGGTGGCTTGCATCTTATTAGTCCTCTATTAGACTTACCGGTTAAACATGGGATTAGTGGGGTACTAGGGTAGATTGGGACCTATCCCTAGTGTAGGAATTAATCATATTACCGCCTTGGTTACATTAAACACTTAAAAAGCACAGGAACCCTTTCAGAGAGGGTTAATAATCTGTATAGATTATAGAATTAGTCTTAAGGATAGTTGGGGATTAACCACTACAAACTGGGATGCCCTGCTCATGTGATCCTAGGGGAATTGGGATCGCAGAGTAAGTATAGGACAAACCTCAAATGCCAATTCGGGTATGTCGATATTAGATCCACCAATGAAACTTGTAATTGAACATTGCATAGGAAAATGAAATCATAGCAGTAGTAATGAAATGGCTAGGCTAGCGCGCTTTTCTCCCTGATTACTTCTATCAATTTACTTTTCTGCATTTACTTTTCTTAAGTCTTTAAAATCAATCTTAAAACCATTTTCAAACGTGACAAAATCAAATTAGAACTAGTGCCCTTAGCTCTTGGGACGACCTCGGATTTACCAACTACTACACTACATACGATCAGGTTCTTTGCCCGTTAGTGCATGTATCAGTAGACGAGTTTTATAAATTTAAAACTTGGCAATTAATTATTTAAAATAATTTTACGCATCAAGTTTTTGGCGCCGCTGCCGGGGAGCTAAAATTTGTTATAGTTTGATTTCTTTTATTACTAAATTTTGTTACTAAGCATTTCAGGAATCATAATGGCTGAGGGAGAGATC
>BQNB010042630.1:0-12085 GCA_026074375.1 Tanacetum coccineum
TAGCTAACAAAATCAGCAAGATCCTCCATATGCTGGCTTCACACTATGTACAACTACCAAGTCATTACGAACATCCAACATGATCTCGTCCATGTACCACGACTAAAGCAGGACAAAAAAGCGCACATTCAAATTGCAGTTAGTATCACCATTAATAATAGATACCCTTTAGGCCTTGTATAAAAACTCGTTTATGTAGTCACTTCTTGTGTTCTCGTGTCCAAGTAGTTACCTCGTGTCCAAGCAGTTCACTGCAATAAGAGGTAAGACGATGGATTTTCATTAGCACCATAAATTTATGTTATAAATTTATGTATTGCTACTTTAACAACTGTTAGACCAAGTAGGCAAATAGGGGGTATTTGACCAAGTAGGCAAATAGGGGGTATTTGGCTAAGTATTTTTTTCTGCAATGCATAGCTGTTAAAAATTTAGCGCTTCAAAATTAATTTTTAGATGATCTTAAATCCATTAGCCTGTGCTCAAAGTGTTGAATTCATGAATTAAGGACAACTTCAACCACCTAAATTACAACATCAAAATTCTTATTATAACTTGGCAAATCCATTATAAAAAAGTTTTCAATACGATTGAGGTGCTTGGCATTGTGTTTTGAGAGTGATTGTCATATGAAATAATGAGTCAAATACTCGACTGTAACAAAACGAACTGCGAAAGATAGTGCTAATATGTTTGTGCCTTTTAAAGTCGAGTGGTTAACAATTACCAAAGTATTGAGGATATATGCATTAGAGATGCTTGCTACGACTGCTAATATGGTAATTTCTTTGTAATAATGTGTTAAAGTTGCTTTTTAAACCTTATTTCTATCACAAATAAGCATTAAACAATCCCCACTAAGTTTTCTTATCTGACATGTTATGTGACGCCTAAACAAACAATCCCAGCTGCCTAAACTGATTATCCGAATCAAAATTGGTTATCTCGCAGCTCTCCTAATTCATTCGACCCCTAAATAACTGATACAAAGTACTGATTAGAATTTATAAACAGTACATGAATGCATTCCTTGATTGAAGCAATATGTGCATGAACCCACAACCCTCCTGATTAGCATTTGTCAAACAATACTAAATCCTAATGCCTGCTTTTTGCTCAAAGAACCATATAGTCTTTCACAACCTGAGATCATCACAAAAAAACCAATCTTTTCGAAAACTAAACACAACCCAGATACTAATTCACATAACTTTAGGAAAAGCTAATCATTCGCTATCATTGTATTAATTTAATAAATAATGACCAAAAAAGAGATGCTTTACTATGACTCCTAAAAAGGATGAAACAATAGAAAAGGATATATTTATTTTAATACTCCTACCTTTCCAAAACGGTATAGCTTTTAAAAAAAGAACATTAATAGAACATCTTGTATACTCCTGATATGTAAATTACCTCAAGCTCATTAATTGTAGACTCCGTTAGATACATATTGGAGTCAAAGGCCACCTATGCCAAAAGTTAACTATATACCAAGAGCTCGCCAAGAGTACTTCTATTGAGAAAAGGGCTAAGTGGAAATGGTAAGCCAGTGACATTTTTTATTTATTTTAGATTCGAACCAAACGCCCCGCGCGTACCTCTAACAACAACGATATAATAGTGGCAATGAGAAACCTATTGCAGCGACTTCTAAACTGACCCAAAATATTTAGTGCGTTCCACTATATTTAAACACAAAGGGTTGTTCATCATTGCTTACCAAAACTGCTTATCTGTGTATCTTTGCGGGAAATAAGTTGCCTTTCACAATGCGCCCTGCAATTTCCAAGTTCTGTTTTTCGACAGGCGTGTGACTTTCTTATATAGTTAATTCAGTTGGATGACGTTGCTCAGCAAACTCGCCTGATCTGAGAAGGAACAGCGCGTTGTCAAAATATGTAAAATATATAACAATCTTTAATCTATCTAATCAAGTTCATATATCCACAAAGCTATCAAACATGATTAAATTTTTCATCAAATAAACAGTTTAAAAAAAACTATAAAAAGTCTGCAACGTCTTATACTAATGGATTAAAGGCAAACATTCAATTCACGTATGTAAACTTAAAAACAATCAACAATAGCACGAAACCATGTTTTCTATCTCATGACTGTCCATTTATTTTTAGACCAATCTTCACCACATTCCAACAACAACAACAACAACATACCCAATCCCGCCTAAGCGGGGTATGGGTTTCACCACATTCCAACTATTACATCAAAATTCCATAATCTTTAATCCAAGAAAAAAAACCCAATTAGCAATACATACCAAAACAGACAAAAGCTACAAGCTTTAATAGTTTTTTTTATAAGAAAACGGCAATGTTTAACATTAAAGCTGCAATCTTTAATAGTCTTTTATAAATAGTTGCAAAAAGTGCTTATTTCACCCCAAAATAAGCAGATAAGTAATATAAGCATCATTATCAGTTAACTAATTTTTGGCCAATGCCGAATTACTTTTGTGAATATAGTTAATGCGGCTATCATTATCAGTTAACTAATTTTTTGTCAATGTCGAATTACTTTCTGAATATAGTTAATGCGGCTAATCCTAGCAGACAGAGTAAAAAGATTAGGAAAATGCCGAGAACCTGCATTTGTGGGATACTGCTAGCCGTAACCACCACTTCACTAACAAACGCCGCCATATACTCCCAACTTCATATCTAAAAACATTAGCCTCAGATATTTCCCAAGGCAGCTTATTTGTATCGTGTGGCTTAGTGTACGGTTGAAGCCATGAGTAACAAACTCAGAGGAGTTGGGTTGTCGAAGGGTAATACTCGAAATGACACCATTTGCAGACATAATGTATATTGTGTAGGGTGTATAACCTTCACTGTCACGTCCTCTTAGCTTGCTCCAAAGCTCTTGAAGCTTGTTTCAAATTCTACAATTTCCACAAATACCAATCTTTATCAAAACTCTCATACATTGAGAATTAAATCGCAAAACCAAACCAAAATCATATATCCAGAATTATATCGCAAAATAAAAGCTCACAATTTCAGAATTAGCCCATATAGAGAATCCCTAATAAAATTTCCCCAAACTAAAAAAAATGCTTATCTTGTAATAGCCTAATTAAATTTTCAAAAACAAAATATAATATTTGAACCCAACACTTTAGCAACCAAACTTAATTTACAATATTTCATCGCAAATAGAAACACCATCAATATCATTACCATACAATACATCTATTTTTACTTATAACAGCAGGCATAAGCACTTACATAACCTAATGAACTTAAACCAACAACAAAAATAAATCGAAAAAGAAAACCTTAGAAATTCTGCTTGCACTACCCGATTTCTAAATCCCAAAAACCTGTACCACATCACATGTCCAAGCCGAATACAACCAAAGAAAGTTGACCATGCCGTTTGGTCGAACGCAATTTTGTAGGAACTACCCACCAATCTTTGGAAGGAATAAGAGCCTTACAGAAAAATAGTAAATGCATTAGTCAAAGATATATTGATCGAAATAAGTGTATTGGGTCTTTGTAAGACTGATACACACACAGTTGAAAATTAAAACTCTGATACAAAATTTTAGAAGGTTAATTACTATAAACATTATGTCTGTAGGTAGTTTAATGATTCTTATAAATGGAAATACGTATATCAGCAAGCCTTCACCACATTCTTATCTTTGGTATAGTATTAAAACAAATATATGTAAAATTGACAAATGACTGTTTATAAGTCCATAAACCATTCTTAATTAACCATCCCAAACATCATATGAAAGAACATATTCAATAAATCCAATAACTTGAGAGAATACACATAAATAAGTTAGCAAAAAACATACCTGATGATCTTCTCCCACATGATTAGGCCGCCGGTTCAATGCCATAGTTGATTATCTTTTGTTTGTGGATACCCGTTAGAGTAAATTACCCTTGTAAATACTCGTTAGAGTAAATTACACCGTTCGACCTTGTGGTCTACATTGACCGACAAGTTTCGACCTTTAACCAACAAAAACAAAATGCACAGTCCGTCCTTAAGTGCGAAACGTTATATATCGTTGGTCATTCACTTTAACAAGCCACACTTATGCTCGTTAAATCTTATCATGTGATACCCATGTGAGGATATAATAGACATTTTACACTTCCTAATATATTAATTATTTTAAAAAAAACATCGTAACCATCCCAGTCACATAACCACCTTAATACAATAGAAACTCTATAAAATAATACACTTGGGACCACCAAAATTTATTAATTAAAAGAGTTATTAATTAATCGATAAATTAATTATTAATTTATATTATTGAAAAAATATTTTATTAAATTTATAGTATAACAAATGGTTGGACAGAAAAATTCTCTTGTAAATTAATTAATATTTATTAATTATTGTAATAACAATTGGATGTCGAAATGTTTTGACTCACCAGAAGAAAATGAAGTTGCAACTGTTGTTGACTGATGAAGAATTAATTGAAAGCGTAATTGAATTAATAAAGATATATTCATGAAAGAAGATGATGAAAGTTCCAACCAAAGGAACCCCCTTCGGCGAAACTAAGCATTAAAGCGGCAATCACATAGAACAATTTCTTGTTTAGCTATGAGAAAAACAACACCAGAAGTTCTTACCATGCTAAGGAAAATTAGAGACGAGATTCAAGGGGAAATTGATTTCAACAAAAAACAAAAGACAATGCCGTACGTCAATGTTCAAAGAAACCTTCATAAATCATTCATTACATATGGGGGCTATGCTATATATAAGGAATTATTAATTTATATTTTATATGGGGTCTAAAGAAATTATCAAAAATGTATTATTCTATAATTTTAGCGAATTATTAATTTAGCACCCTATCCCCGAGTCGGGACCGGCAAAAAATATTCTCTTAGAGAGTTTATTAAATAATCGAGTATTAATTTATCGAGTTTCTACTGTACATTCATATCCTCACACCTACGTTTTTCTCCTATAACTAATTACATATAACTTAATAAACAAACAAACAGCATCCCTCAAGTTATAGAATACCTCATCAAAGGCTTAAAATGTAAATTGCTTATTTATAAAATCAAAAAAAAAGACAAAAAGTATTTTGTCTTTCTTCTTCTCTACTGCATGAGAATCAAAAGAAAAAAATGGCAATAAAAAACAAACTCGCCATTTTTAACCCAAAATAAACAATGTAAAACAAACCAACTGTGGATTTTTTGCTTTTGAATGTGCATCGAACTCGGTCGGGGTGCCGACCCATTCGTCCAAATTGCCATTCGCCGATCGACATGGAGAACCACCCCATAATAGGGCGACCGATTCGTTTTGGTGGTCGACTGCATCGACCACCGATCTTTTAAATAAACATCACCCGTATTAACCCCTCTCGCTCCTTATTGTCATCTTTGTTATTATAACCATCACCATACTACCACCCTCACCACAAAACGAGCTCCACCCTCACATATTACAACCATCGCCTGTACACCATATGATCATCGCCGCCGCATATTCACCTTAAAAAATTACACCGCGATGAACCCATCTCTGGTGGTTGGTGGTGGTGTTAACCATTATCCATATCAATTAAGTTCGCTCTACTCATTTCGTATTTAAAAATGATTTAAGATCTTTTTTTATCCCGTTTATTGCAAGGTTAAATCTCGTTAGAATCGAGTTGACTCGAAGAGAGTCACGACTGAGCTATAATCGCAGCCTAAGAGGGGTTGTTTATATTCTATGATGTGGAATTGCTATGCTTACTTGATGAGTTTTAAATGATGTTGTTTTTCAAAATTGGTTAATGTGGTTTTTTAGTTTTAATTTATGTTTAGGTTCGCCAATTTTTATACTTCCAAATACTCTAGAATTTGTATAAATGTGCCATTTTTTCATTTTTTTCATATAATTCACTATGTAAGGCTCATCAGGAGTTGAACTACAAGTTTATTTCTAGAGCGGGTTCGGCACAACATATAATCACGTCCACAAATTTGTTGTTGAACTTGTGTACTTGAATTATTACAACGGTTCACTAATAGATCTGGGATTTGGTATTTGCTACTGCCTTTAAAGGACGCATTTGGCATTATATCCAAATAAGCATTCTTTAAGTATTTCACCAACTCTAATGATTAAAAGATAACATGTTTCAAAGCCGTAAATAATCGCATAGCCATGATAGTTTAGTTGCAACAACTCCTAAACTATTATTTTCTCCTAGCAATCCCATAATCTTAATCATTTTCACTACAACAAACACTCTAAACTAACAATCTGTTACTTTCGAACCCAATACCAAACACTCCTTAGAAGTAGCAAAATGGGCAGGCTGGTATTAACGGGTCATTTTAAAAAAATGCATAAAAACTAAAAGGACAAAAAAGAATAAAAGAATAAAACGGCCGCCTGTTAGCATATACCACGATCATCAAGTCAAAATTGATTGTTAAGATGACGTGAACCGGCCTTTGACCCCTTTATGAACCAGTTCTTTCTTGAACCACTTGAGTCTGGTTTTCACCCCTGACTTGTTGGTCACACTTTAACTTTTTATTTGTACATTCAAAGTACAAACGGTTAAAGCATAATGTGATAGTATCTAACACATGTATTAAAATGTCTCAAATCAATTATTAATGTGTGCAAATCAATTCCCATACTTAAATCATGCTTTTTTTTTCGTGTGAACCCAAATTATTCATTAGGATTGGGCCTTTGATATGCGTTTTTTTTGTAACTATGGTTTTCGATCTTTGGCCGACCGATCCACGGAGTTTGAACCCACTGCCACACTAATTCAAACCGAGTAAAGCCGTCCTTTTTCCGGAGGTTGACGTGGATATGCGCTTTCTATTAATATTTGTTACTAATCAAATTAGTTCTTTTAACTTATTTTAAATACATATTTAAGAATTAAATAAATTTATATTATGATTACAATGAATATTAAATTTGCGAATTATTTAAGTTAAAGTGAGAAAAGATTAACATAAAAACATATGTGACTTAACATTTTTTTAGGGGGCAATATATATATATATACTCAAAAGCGCAACCAAATACAAACCTAGACATCCACCAAATCAACAAGGGCGACTCTAAAAAGTATAATAATAAATACAACTACATTTATAAATATAACATTTCTTGTAGCTTTTACACACACAGTTTGTACAGTAACTCCATCTAAATTATTTTTTAATGTGATTAAACAGTGATTTTGTACATAAAATATGTGTGATGGTGTTAACACACATCTGATTTTTAATAATTTTTAATTTGTAATGAACAGTATATGGTTTTTCTTTAATAAAGAGGTGGAGGAGGAACCACAACCCCTTTGTAAGTTTTTTCTATTTATGTTATGACATTAAATGGTGCTAAGTTCTCAGCTCATAATCTCTTATTGTGTTTTGCTAGCTTCACTACAAGAAAAAGGAGAACAGGTGACGGACTTTTCCCCGGCGACATTTGTCGCTGGGGAATACGCACTAAACGACAAAAATAGATCCTACGTGGCACCAATTCTCGTAGAAAATTTAGTCAAAGTATTCGGACCTTTTTCCCGGTGACAAGTCGCCGAGGATAAGGTCGTTAAATTTTGACCAAATATTTCTAAGAAAAACGTAGCGGGAAATTTTCCCGCTTAATTTCTCCGGCGACATGTCGCTGGGGATTCACCTGTTTATTTAAAAAAGGATTATTAGTGTTAATTAGGTTTGCGGTGACGTGGACAATAATTTCTCCGGCGACATGTCGCTGGGGATTCACCTTTTAAGTTGCGCAATTGGGCTTCTGGTTTGGGCTTTCGTATTAGGAAATTGGGCTTCTATTTTTTTTGGACTGTTTCCCTGGCGACATGTCGCCGGGGATAGCGTTTGACTTTGTTGACTTTTAATTAAACTACGTTTTTAGGTTCGTTTTGGTCCGATATTCCGTATATTTTAACAAAAAATATATATACGTTTTTAAGGTGTGTTCATGTTCGTACCATTGGCATGTCGAGGTGATATCGTTATACATAAACACATTCATATCATAAAAGTTTAAACAAAGTCTTCACATACAATAAAAAACATACGAATTACATTGCAAATGACAAACTACTCCAAATACGAATTACATTGCAAATGACAAACTACTCCAAATACGAATTACAGTGCACATGACAAACTACTCCAAATCAAGTTTTCCATTTCATTGAGAACTTCGTGAAATAGTGTAGCCGAATTAACTGTGTGTTATTCCGGATGCATATGCATCTCCATTGTTGCCTTGAGTACACTTATCTCTCTACGAAAGTGCTTGAAGTTTGAGCACTCTGCATTTCTTGATGATCCTAGAGAATAGTTTGTAGGTGTTGAAGGTCCTAAAGAATAGCTTGGAGGCGTTGAAGGTCCTGAACAGCAGCTTGGAGGTGTTGAATATCTTACAGAGTAACTTGGAGTCGATGGAGCTCCAGGAGAACTCATCAATTCACGAAGTCGGGTCTCTTTCCATAAAAAAAATCCACATCCAAAATGTTTCGGAGGCTGTTAAATAGTAAAGAAATCAATTCTTTTAACAACTAACCATAATATTTATATATTACACAAATAAAAAACATGTGATTGTTCACCTTTGATTTTGGACATGCATAGTATAGTTTACCGTAACTCTCAGGTTTATACGATTGTCGGAGAACTACATCTCCTTCTGCACACCTACACGCAAAAGCTTCATGTGGCACCATGTTCACCATCTTTTTGTGGTTGTGATGTTAAGAGTGTGTGATATGTTTGTGGTTGTGATAGTATCTGCTTTTATGGTATAAAAGATTATTTGGCGAGGGTATTTGGCGGGAGTATTTGGCGGGAGTATTTGGCGGGAGTTTTAGACGGGAGTATTTGGCGGGGGTATTTGGCGGGAATCTAATGAACACACCTTAAAAATGTATTCAAGACATAAGTCTAATGAACACACCTTAAAAATATAGATAAATGCCAATGGTGTTGACATACACATTTTTATTCAAGACATAAGTCTTCACATAAACCATTTATTACAATGCATTCAATACAAATGCCCATGGTGCAAACATAAACACACCTTAAAAACGTAGATAAACACACCTACACTTAATGTGTTGACACACCTTAGAAACGTAGATAAACACACATACACTTAATGTGTTGGCACACACATTTTTATTCAAAGGGCACATTCCCCTTCAACTTTTCAATGAAAAGCAACTTCTCATCAGCCCTCTCCTCTACCTCCCTTTCCAGGGCCTGCAACCTTTGAACCATCTCCTCGTCTCTCTGTACTAGCTCTTGCAAGTACTCAATTGACCTGTCCTTGTTCACAACCCAACCAGGAGAAGCTTCAAGTTCTTGAGTAAACAATTGATATTCTTCTATGGCAGCACGTAACTTCACACTCACATTATTGATCATGCGTGCCAGCCTAAGGTCAGCTTCCTTGGCCCTCCAGAAATACAAACTCAAAACATCTGACCAAGTAGTTGACTGGGCCGAAGCTTGCAACTCCATAATCCTTCTCAAGTTCCACATTGTTTGTTGTATTTTGGTTCTATGCATAGGTATGAATACAACTCACAACCCTTATATACACAACATTCCACTAAGAATACAAGTTGTTATACACCCCCACTTTGAAAGTCACTTACCCACCCTTTGTATATGAGCCACTATCCTACAATACAATCAATTGTGCAGACAACTATTTACACAGTATGAAGATATAAAATATTCAATTGTGTAACATGTCTTGTATCCCACAACACAATCAATTGTGCAGACAACTATTTAGAATGATTTTGGTTTAGAATGCTACAAGATTATTTAGAATGCTACAAGAGTACTTGAATAGACCATGAATCTAATGTGTACAACGATACCATATCGACTCATCCGTTGAACGCCTAATGTATAACCATACCATATTGTAGGTTCTTATAATTCACACATATAATATCTAGAGAGAGAAAGTTAGAGAGAGAGAGAGAGAGGGATAGATGGAGAGAATATGTAAAACACACTAAAGAGTGTGTGTAAAATGATTTCTTCCAACACCTTCTCCATGTGTGGAGAGGGTTTAAATATTTCTTACAAAATGCCTATAAAACGGGCTATGGTGTGGGCTTACAGTGGGTAAAGACTCGACCCAATACCATAAATCATACGATTACTAATAAAACTACGAGCTACGCTAAACATGAAAATACACGGGGTGACCGAATCTTTTTCTTAAACCTAACAATCTCCCCCTAAGGGAGGTCACCCCAGAAATTATAATTTGAATATTGGCATTCTATGAGTTGATCTTTGACTTTGGCTCGTAGTCTTTGATTCTTCAAATACAGTCATTGTACCGCAAGTAGTGATCTTTGAGCATAGTTCCTTTGACTTGTCTTTGATAGTGATCCTTGAGCATTCTTTGAGATCATCAGCCACAGTAAATCTCTTAATCATCCTTGTTGTGAAGTATTGCCTTCATGTGATGTAGTGACCTTCGGACCGGCATGCCCACACCTTTCTGGATCATGATAGCAAGCATCAGAGTTGCGGAAGCTGTGTGAACCTTCTTTTTTTTTTTAAATTTGGTAATAACACTAATTATTGACTCACCGTTGAACCTCTTATGTATAACCCTAACATATCGACTCATCCGTTTTTGAACTCTAATGTCTAACCCATACCCTATGACCTCGTCCATTTTTAAACGTCTAATGTAATAACCATACCATATAGACTTCATCTTGAAAGTCTAATGTATAACCCTAAATATCGAGCTCATACTTCTATATATATCTTGTGTGATTGATCTATGAAGTAACACGCCCCGGACCCATATTCCGCTGCGACCCAATTTGGAGGTGTTACAGAACGTCTAATGTACAACCATAACATATCGACTCGTCCGTTGAACGTCTAATGTATAACCATACCATATCGACTCGTCCGTTGAACGTCTAATGTACAACCATAACATATCGACTCGTTCGTTGAACGTTTAATGTATAACCATACCATATCGACTCGTCCGTTGAACGTCTAATATACAACCATAACATATCGACTCGTCCGTTGAACGTCTAATGTATAACCATATCATATCGACTCGTCCGTTGAACGTCTAATGTATAACCATACCATATCGACTCGTTCGTTGAACGTCTAATGTATAACCATACCATATCGACTCGTCCGTTGAACGTCTAATGTATAACCATAACATATCGACTCATCCGTTGAACGTCTAATGTATAACCATACCATGTATAACCATAACATATCGACTCCTCCGTTGAACGTCTAATGTATAACCATAACATATCGACTCATCCGTTGAACGTTTAATGTACAACCATACCATATCGACTCGTCCGTTGAACCTCTAATGTACAACCATACCATATCGACTCATACGTTGAACCTCTAATGTATAACCCTAACATATCGACTCATACGTTGAACCTCTAATGTATAACCATACCATATCGACTCGTCCATTGAACGTCTAATGTATAACCATACCATATCGACTCGTCCGTTGAACGTCTAATGTATAACCATACCATATCGACTCGTCCGTTGAACGTCTAATGTATAACCATACTATATCAACTCGCCCGTTGAACGTCTAATGTATAACCCTAACATATCGACTCATACGTTGAACCTCTAATGTATAACCCTAACATATCGATTCATCCGTTAAACCTCTAATGTATAACCCTAACATATCGACTCATCCATTGAACCTGTAATGTATAACCCAAACATATCGACTCATCCGTTGAACCTCTAATGTATAACCCTAACATATCGACTCATCCGTTGATCCTCTAATGTATAACCCTAACATATCGACTCATCCGTTAAACCTCTAATGTATAACCATACCCTATCGACTTGTCCGTTGAACGTCTAATCTATAACCATAATATATCGACTCGTCCGTTGAACGTCTAATGTATAACCATACCATATCGACTCGTCGTGTTGTGATTTGTCGTTTTTAATTAGTTTCATCTTATATGCGTGTGTATGTACAGAGGCAGGCCTCAGACACTCAGGAG
>BQNB010042630.1:16129-42044 GCA_026074375.1 Tanacetum coccineum
TTAGTTCGGGATTCGTGCTCTCGTTTTTTTAGCTTAATTTCATAATTTTTAGGTTTTTCTTAAACGTTTTTGTTTGTTATTGTTTAATTTAACTTCCTGCTCTCTCAAATCCTTTCTCTCCTTCAAACTACAATCTTCCGACTGTATCGATTTTCCAGCACAGCCTCGTTGGGGATTAACGACTCGGGAGCATTCTATACTGCTCCGGGTTTTATTGATTTGTTGTTTTTTTTTCTAAATTATATATATTTTATATTTTATAATATATTATATATATAGTAAAGAAAAATTTTAACTAATCAGATACATTTTTATAAACTTCTAAAGGCTATTTGAGGACAAGTAGGATTCAAGTGGGGGGATATTTGATGACATCAAATAACGTCTATTTTATAGCATCATTTATCCCATGTTATTAACCCATTTTGTATAGTTATTGCAAAGAATTGTTACTTAATCGTTTATATTTGAGAATTGCAGTAATTATGGAGTAATTGGTGAAACTTAGCAAAAGGCGCGCATTCTGGAGCTTAAATGAAGATATTTTGAAGATTACTATTCTGAAGACCAATACGCCGTATCCATCAAGGAAGATACGGCGTATCCATGCCTGCACTCACCAAAGACCACAAAAGGAATGAAGATCAATATGCCGTATCCAGAGGACTCAATACGCCGTATTCAAGATATGGAATCAATATAATATTCTGGAAGATATCAAACGTGGTCCCTACTCCAAGAAATCCCCAATACGCCGTATCTAATACATGGATACGCCGTATCCAACCGACTTCCAGACCTTATAAATAGAAAACTCAAAAACGAGTTTTAAGTATGCAAGTGAATCCCTAAACCACCAAGTCGACCAAGAAACGATCAAAAGAGCATAGAAGGTCATAAAAGAGCCTCAAGATCATAGGAAAACTCTTGTAATCTTCGCGCAACCGAATACGCGTTCAATTGAGGTTTCATTTTTTTAATCGTTCATATATAAAACCATGTGTATTTTTACAATGACTATTGGCTGATACCTTTAGGTGTCAGCCATGTTTATGAAGATCTAATGTTTGGTTTGTTTATCTTGCTTGCTTAATTTATCGTTGATTGTTGTTTATGTTTATCAATTTATATTCATTTATGTGCTTAAGTATGCGACCTATCATTCAACTGGGTCTAGTCCTACATATTTAACGCGCTGCAACTTCGATATTGTTTGGGCGTAGGCTAAGAGTCCGAGATAGCTCTCCATATTGTAATTTATATATCTAGAATCATAGGATCACAAATATTGACCTATCTTTACCTTTAGATTAGTGAGCTTAGTTGAGCCATAAGGTGACCTTGGTATCAACGAGTACGTTCTTATTCTATTGGTAAGGACTCGGACAGTGAACTACTAGTATATAAAGAGCCGTTAAGCAGTAAGTGGGTAAAGTCTCGATGAGCTAGGGTTTAGTAAGAGCACCATTACTTAGATCTTAAGATAGATTATAATAAACATAAGGATGCTTTATGCGAATGCGTCTAATTGTGACATGATTAGTATGTCTAGGTCTTAGGAAGAAGTACCACCTAAGTCTAGGAATGATATGCCTTTCGAGATAAGTCAATCATTGCACTAATAAACAAACCTGCATTTTATCGGATTATTCATGGTAGATACATTTTTCTTACATTAGTTCTTGACCGCTTCTCTATCATTTTCTTGTCTTCTTGTGTGTGTTTATTACTTTACTTGTCATCAAAACCTTAGCTTAGATACACAAAACTGTGCCAGTCTCTCAGGCTGAAACCCCCCTTATGATTAGTTTAGGTTTAACTTAGGTTTAACAGAAATTAGATTAATTTAGTACTAACATAGATAACTAAAATACTGATACAATTAGGAGTTAACGCTCTCGCTCTCAGTGATCGACACCCTACTTACCAACGAAGCTATATCTTGACCGGGTACACTACCAGTTAAAGTGTTATTTTTAGGTATAGTCGGCATAAAATAAATAGTAAAACTTGATACATAAAATAACACCTACACAACGACACATCAACACTCTAGGTTTAAACTTCCCATAGAACTTATAGAAGAATCATTGTGTAAGTTCACCGAAAATATCCACCTTGGAAAGTTATTGGCCGACACATATCTTTTAATCTGGAATGAGGCTCCCATGAATGATAGACGTTGTTTTGAAGCATTAGATAGAACTCTTAGAGATATATTGACCATGACACATCGTTTATTTAGAGGAAAGTATGTTCTTTTAGGTGGAGACTTCCGACAAACACTACCAGTAAAGAAGGGTGCTTCGAAGATGGAGGTTATAGAATAATGTATCTGAGTTAGACATGTGGCCGCATTTCAGAGTCTTCACACTAACAGAAAATATGCGGTTGTCAAGACCTGGTGTCAATGCAGATGAACGCAACTTGATTAGCTCTTTTGCTTCGTGGCTTCTAGTTATTTGGGATGGAAAAACAGGTGAACCAGATCAACAAGACCCCAAAAACACCTCTTGGATTGATGTCCCCCCCGCCTACTGCCTTCCAGATAATGAACAATGTCTCTCAAACCTCATCAACTTTGTCTACGATTAAAACACACTTAAAACACCTTCTGCAATAACCCTGCAACAGAATGCCATCGTGTGTCCCAAAAATGAAACTGCAGACATGTTAAACTCAAAAGTATTAGAGATGGTGCAGGGCAAAACGACAACCTATCTAAGCCATAATGAGGCCACACCGCTTGAACACGACGGAGCAGAAACATAAATGCTCTACCCCATAGAACACCTAAACACATTTAAATTTCCCAGTTTTCCTCCACATCGACTAAAACTTAACGTTGGAGCACCAGTTATGCTTCTTAGGAATGTAAACGTTGTTGGTGGTCTATGCAATGACACAAGGATGATAGTCAGATAAATGATGACGAAACTGATTGAAGTGAAGATCATTACAGGCACTAGAGTGGGCGAAAAGTTTTCATACATAGAATTTCCTTTAACCATAAAGACTCAAAATTTCCTTTCGTTTTCAAGCGCATATAATTTCCCATAAAGCTTTAGTATGCAATGACAATCAACAAGATCCAGGGACAGTCTCTGTCTAAAATTGGTGTGTATCTTCCCAAACCAATCTTTGGCCATGGGCAGCTGTACGTGGCTTTATTCAGGGCCACTACCCCCTACGAATTGAAAATCCTTATTCGATCACAAGAAAATCATCCTCCAAATGCCACAAAAAACATATTATAGAGAGACTTTTTACAGACCATACAACCCACACCGCCTTGATAATTATTTATTTATTATTATTTTTATATTTTTTCCCATAACTATCAAAAGAACATAGTATACTTTTAAATTTGCTTTTATAATTTTGCTTCATTTTTCCTCAGGTTTAGTGCTTCTATGGAACTCTAAAAATTCGCACAACTAACTCCAGCCTCACATGACAAAATAATCAAGGCCAGAGTATACAAAAAATGGATACAGAAATCACTCACATATCTAACTCCTAATGCATTTTGTTGTATTCTACTTGACCGAGAGGTACACACCTATAAACTTAACACAAAAACATACCAACGAGACTGTTATTCAACATATAACAATTAACATTTCTTTGTAGGGCAATGCCATAAAGGCCAACATGAGCCTTAAGGACATCGATTATTTTAACCCGAAGCTGCAAATGGGCTCGGCTTACAAAATCTCCAACTTCATTTGCGAACCTACCAAACCCTTTCAACAAACTTTAGAAAACAAAACAAGTTTGCATTTTGGTAAATACACAACCTTCAACAACATACCAGCAACAACCTTTCCCTATCACTATCTCCAGTTTACCTCCTATAATCAGATAGAGTTAAAGATACCAAGGCCTGACGAGAACTCTAAAATGCAGTACCCAGTGTTGACAGGTAACGTCCTTCTACATCTGTTAGTACCACTTGCCAAATAAGACTTGTTAAATTTTCTTTAATTTATAGTCTCTTTCTATCTGTCATAAAATAATCCTTGCTAATGCGTATAAGGTGTTGGTCAAAACTGATTGTTAAAAAACATCTTCTTTTATTATAGAAGATACCAAACAGGTACATAGAACACACCATACTTTAACCATCCTAGAAAACTTATAAAAAACGACCTCCACAAACATTAAAGACACACTGAAGATAAACACACACACACATAAGTACCTACTAAACGTAGGTACACATACATAACAACACATTTATTCGAAACAGACTTAACACCCCAAAAGACATACACAACATCTTGTAATCGCCACGATCATCCTTCTTAGATCTCTAAACTCCTAATCAACCCCCATAATCTTAGCTTCCGAATGAAACTATTCTTTTCATGCATGTAGAAACTAGAAGGGAGGGGTTGAATAGTTTACAGGTTCGTTTTACGTTTT
Organism: Tanacetum coccineum; assembly: GCA_026074375.1. NCBI lineage: Eukaryota > Viridiplantae > Streptophyta > Magnoliopsida > Asterales > Asteraceae > Tanacetum > Tanacetum coccineum. The sequence goes on from BQNB010042630.1 coordinate 20,558, forward strand.
AAAAGTTTTCTTTCAAAAATGTTTAGATCTGAGTTATATGTTTAACCAATCCGTAAATGAACAAGCAATAACTATCTAAACTAAAACTAGACAACAACAATAATAATGTAAAGAGATAAAGAAAGGAATGAACAAACCAAGACACCAAGATTTTATAGTGGTTTGGCTACGAAGCACCTCTTCCCCCAACTCTACTCCCTGAGTATCCGACTTGAGATTTCACTATGTCAACAAGCTCTCTTTAGGCGGAAAAAACTGTTTACACATCGCTTACGTTATTTTCTGACACTAAGCTAGATGTCGAGTCCAAATCTTAGCTAGAACCAATCTACCACTTCATAATCAATACACAATCACTAGATCTACACTATCGGATTTACACATTATCCAAATCACAAATACACAAGATAATTACAATAGAGGATTGGTACTTAGAAGAAAGGAGGAGAGATCACTAATCAACACTTTGTTTTTTGGCGAATACGAGTGTTCTTCTCTTGCACTTGAAAGAGAGGGAAAAGATGAGAAGAAGAGATTAGATCACTTGAAACAAGATCAAGAGATGTTAGTGATCAAGATATTTAGTGAGAGAAAGAAGGTTTTTAGAGAGAGAAAGAAGTGTGAGAAAATTCATGCAAAGAGGTCTGATTTTCAGCAAGGGGTGGACCAAGATTTATAGACAGAAAAAGCCAACAGTAACTGGCGGCGGTTCAGGCGGTCCCATATATATAAGGGGGGCGCCAGTAGACTCCGCTTCCTTTTTTGTCTTTTTGTGGGGAAGGTTGTATCTGGTATAGAAGCTTTCATTTTTGGGGGAAAATTTTGAATTTCAAATTTTAAGTTTTTAATAAAACTTTTCTTTTAATTAGAAAATATTTTGTATAATTAATTTTGTGAAAATCTTTTGTAAAAATGTAATGGATGAGAAAAATATTTTCTTGATCACTAATCATGCTTAATGATTTGTTTGTTCATACCTTAAGTGATCACTAATCTTAGAAATGGAATTTTACGATTAATAATTTGTAAACGTTTTTACATTTTGTTATTATCAAAACGTTGAGAGGTCGAAAAATATAAATAACGTTTTTAGACATTATTTGTATTAACAATCTCCCCTTTTTTGATGATGACAAAATATAAACTCATTTTAAATAAAATTAAAGATGTCAAATTATTAAATGAGTTTTGTTCCATTTCTCCCCCTTTTTGTCGAATTCAAAAAGGATGATCGTCGAGTTGTTGTAGGAAGAAAGAAATCGACGATATCAAGACTCCCCCTTGATGTATGCTCCCCCTTGTTCGGGGCACCAATGGATCGATCTTACGAAAATTGTAAGCTACAAAACAGGTTAGAAATACAAGTGCAAGACTAATATCTTTTTAAAGCAACACATTATAATCAAGTCACCCAAAATAGAGTTTCATTCAACCAACAAGAAACTCATACAATAGCAAATGCAACTAATACATTCATGCAAAATAAAACTAGAGCTAATACAAGATAAGACAAATTCATACAATATTTGTATGAATCATTACAATAGAAAGTAGATAATTATAAAGACATAATAAGGCATAGACCTACACTAGTGAATTCTTGAAGAGTAGAAGATGCCATAATCAAAAGATGGGTTGTTTATTATTAGGTGAACTTGAGCTTTTGAGATTGCTCAATTATGGTGAGGAGGTTGTTATTGAGGATGGAAATTGAGTGGAAGGATCAATGATGAGAGATTTGATATGATTTAGGTCATCTTTTAATGTATCAAATAGATTTTTGGTATCCAAGCACCAATGACAAAATTCCGAATACAAGTTTACTTATTCTAAAGAAGGTGGAGGGATATATAGTGAGGTAGGAGGTGAAGGATTTGTGGCCTCAATTGCTTATTGGAGATTTATGTCAAGAAGATTTTATAGGTGATGAATTTCATTCAGGTTTTGAGTTGAGTTTTGTAAAGGTGAATAGTAGGAGAGATAGTCATTTGAGACGGGGAGAAGTGGGAGTAGTCCTAGTTGGTGGAGGAGAAGGTGGTGAGGGAGGAAGACCATGACTTTGTCTCCAAGGTTCAAGAATGGCCCTTTGGTATTTTTGTGAGTAGTCACGAGGGGATTTGCTAGAGGATGACCTTAAGAACTTGAAGAGAAGTGAATGATTTAGAAGTGAAGATGTGATTGAGATGAAGAAGAATGATGTTCATATATAGAGGAATTTTGGGAAAGGCATGGTATTGGAGAATGGAGATTCTAAGAAGTGTTTTATTTAGAAAGGAAAGAAAGGCTGGAACTAAGTAAAATAGGGTCAAAGTTGCAAAAAAAAGAGGACAGGAAAGTTTGTGGTTCCCCTGATGGCGGTCCTGCAAACCTCAGGCGGTCCCATATATATTAGGGGGCCGCCCTTGATTTGGGGGGGCGTGTTTTTACCAAATTTTCCAAGGGTTAATTGTTTTCTAGAATAACTTAAGTGGGTTAGAAGTATGATTGTGGCATTTCCATTTCTTCAAGAATCACATAATCTAGCTAAAAGAGAAAAAGAAATCATGCAAATGATGCCAAGTAGAATCATATAAATGACTTAAAGATCAACTAAGTTTCATATAGCAAGCATGATATAATAACATAGATGAGTGGCCGTTGATAGGGGTTAAGAAAATAATACATAGTAATAATGTCTAGTAATAATTCATAAGAAATATCTCAGATTCTCAACCATCATTTGAATCATTACTTGAGGCTTCTTCAGAAGATATGTAGATGATAGATTAAAGATAATTAGGATGAACCCAGGGTTTCATGGATGGCCAGTATGATTTGTATTTTGATTTCCATAGATGAGGATTAATTTTGATGATGTGATCATATAGACGATTTAGAATCATTATATATGGCATTGGAGAATTTGGTTTATTTTTAATCTTCTTAACTCGTTTGGTTAGAAAGTAGGCAAAGTTGAAAGGAATACTTGTTAGAATGTAATACATCATGTGACATGATGATGCGGGAAGAAATAGTGAGTCATTTTGAGTGCCAAAGGCATTATCTTGAATGATTTCATTCCAAGATCTCATGTCATGGCGAAGCTCTTCCTTGAGGATTTTGTTTTGAAATATGGTTTGTCCGGTTGTTGTGATTGATTGATTAATTTCATTTGGTGTTGGAATGTGTGTTTGATAGGGTGTGTTTGACTTTTGATTAGTTTTCAAGGAGTCGAGAGATGATTCTTCAGAGTAAGAACATTCTCCTTCACATGGAATGGAGAGAATCGAGGCGAGTAACTCGAGTGAAAAATTAAATGTTCTTTTTAATGCCTAGGATGTTAAAAGGATATTTTGATCATCATTTTTGGTAATTTCTATTGAACAGTAGAATTCAAGTAGAAATCTTGGACAAATCCCTTCGTGAATTTCATATATTTTCAAAAGTTTGATAATTTGAAAAAGAGTTTGAATATTATCATATTTAGTGGATTCAGGTGACACATGACGACTTTCATGAATTGACCTACATTCTAGGTTTCGAATGACGGGTTTTAAGATGTTAGGAAAATAGTTTTCATTGAGATTGTTGGAACATATGATTTTGTGTACCGTAATTCATCTTCCAAAGTCATTTCACCTAGAATTGAAAAAGATATTTTAGTGAGGTTCCTTCATTTAAAAAGAGGTCTAGTGTGTGCCTAAATGTGACAAATGTAGAGTAACGATTAACTCGACCTAAAGATTAAAATCCTAAGAGTTAATCCAAACGCTCCTTAGTTTGATTTTGTTCATTCAAACATGTTGAAAAATACATATGAATTATGTATCTCAACCTTTGTTCCTAAGATCATTATGCATGTATTTGAAAACATTTTTAGGTTGTATTAACAATGCATAACCACAATTTTATTTTGTTCCTAATGTGAGTGATTTGAAAATAAAATTGGGGTTTTGGTTCAAAATTAATTTTTCAACAAACTCACTAATTTATGCAAATCCTATGTCTACGGGTAACATATTAGTTATACATTGTATCCTAGTAGTCCTAATTATATGATCTTGAAAGAAAAATAGAAAATCCCCAATTTTAAGTTTTGGTGTTCATCATAAACCCTAGACTCAAACTAAAAGAAAATGGATGAAATGACTTACAATAGTTGATCTTTAAGATGTTGTGAATGATTATAGGTGTTGATTTGGTATTCAATTAAAGTTTTAGTGGGTGATTTTGAGTTTTTGAGTGGTTTTGGTCGTGTTCGTCACTTGCAGCACAAAGAGGGGTGTTTGTTTTTGTGGTTTGAAATTTTTTTGACTAAGTGTAAAATATGGAAGTCTGCTGATGGCGGTCCTATAAAGCCTGGCGGTCCCAAATATATTAAGAAGCCGCCCTCAGTAAAGGGGGTTGGACTCAGTTTTTGACGAAAATTTTATGAAGAGGAGTGACATTTTAATTTGCATTTCGCGAATTAAAGATGCTTAAAGTACTTCGGATGAAGTATTCAAGTTGTCACGACACGGAATGGAACATGGACTAGAATTGAGACATAAGAAGGAGAAGCGGACTAATATGACTTATGGAATGTGTTCCATCATTCCTAAACCAAGACGTATATAGTTAAACGATTCACGTTTAAGGGGTTTAGTGAGAATGTCGGCACTATTGTCGACGGACGACACTTTTTCGATTGAGATTTGTCCTTTTTGGACATTATCACGAAGAAAGTGGTGACGTATTTCGATGTGTTTGCTACAAGAATATTGCACCGGGTTTTTGCTAAGGTTAATCGTGCCTTTGTTAGCACACATGATGGGAACGTCGTCGAGTCGTACGTCATAGTCGATGAAAGCTTGTTTCATCCATAGTGCTTCTTGACATGCCTTTCTAGCGCTCACGTATTCAGCTTCGGTAGTGGATATAGCAAGAACGGTTTGTTTCTTCGAGAACCAAGATGTCAAACAACATCCCATAAATGTACAAATACCATTAGTGCTCTTTCGATCCACATAATCTCCTGCATGATCAGAGTCGGCATATACTACAGTTTCTATGTTGGTCCCCTTAGGATACCATAATCCTAAGTGTGTAGTGCCTTTAATGTATCGGAAGATATGCTTAACCGCTTTAAGGTGAGAGGTTTTGGGAGCCTCTTGGAAGCGGCACAAAGGCAGACACTAAACATGATATCAGGCCTACTTGCCGTTAGGTATAATAAACTACCTATCATGCCTCGATACTTGGTACTATCTATCGACTCACACTCTTCGTCTTTCGTGAGTTTAATGTCGGAGGACATGGGGGTTTTCATTGGTTTAGAATCTTCTATACTAAATTTCTTAAGTATTTCTTTAATATACTTAGATTGATTAAAGAAGATACCATCTTCCATTTGTTTTATTTGTAATCCAAGGAAGAAGTTAAGTTCACCCATCATGCTCATCTCACAATACCGTTATCGTCTAACTTATTTCTAAATACCCACTTAGTTTCGATGATTGTCATATTCCTAGGTTGAGGAACTAACTCCCAAACGTCGTTAGCAATGAATTGATTTAATTCTTCTTGCATATCGACTATCCAACTTTCATCTCCTAATGCTTCATTCACATTCTTAGGTTCTATAGTTGATATAAAACAGTAGAAGTTACTTTTGTTTTGGGCTTTTGTGCTATGGGTCTTGGTTAAGGGTTCTCCTTATAACATTTTCTAAGGGATGGTCCTAGATTCCTTAATATTGACTATTTGTCATTCTCTAATGTTTAGTCTCAACATTAATTTTCTAGGTTTTTCTTTAGATTCTATTAATAGCTTCTTCTTCATCTTGATCATCATCCACCAAGGGTGATGTCTTAGAGGGTGGAGGAGTTTCATCGAATGTCACGTTGAGTGATTCTTCGATTTTCCTAGTATGTTTATTAAGAATGATATAGGCTTTACTATTTTGGGAGTAACCTAGAAAGACACATTCGTATGACTTTGGGTCAAACTTGGTAAGGTAGTCTTTAGTGTTTAAAATGAAGCACTTGCTTCCAAACACTCTAAAATAGTCAAGAGTAGGTTTCCTACCTCTCAATATTTCATAAGGTGTTTTTCCTAGGATGGCTCTAATTAGAATTCGGTTGAGAATGTATGTTGAAGTATCTACGACGTTACACCAAAACTTTTGTGGTAACGATTGCTCGTTCAACATGGTTCTACTTATTTCCTGAAGTGTCCTATTTTTCCTTTTAACCACGCCATTTGATTGAGGAGTGCGTGGAGCCAAGAAGTTATGAGTAATACCATTGGCATTACAAAACTCTCCAAATTGCACTTCATTATCAAATTCTCTACCGTGGTCGGTTCTTATTGACACTATTTTACATCCTAATTGGTTTTAGATTTTCTTACTAAATATTTCGAATTGATCAAAAGCTTCGGTTTTATTCTTAAGAAATCTAGTCCAAATGTACCTAGAGTAGTCATCTACTATGACTAAGGTATAGCGGTTTCCTCCATAACTCCGTACGGCGGATAGACCAAAAAGATCCATGTGGAGAAGCCCTAAGCATCTAGTCGTTGAGACTATGTTCTTAGCTTTATGACTAACGTGAGCTTGTTTTCCAATTTTGCAAGCATCACAAAAATGTTGATCAAACTTAAGCTTGTAAGTTTCGTAATCTAATTCATTAGAGAACTATAATGAGACAAATATTAGACGTGACCTTATCTCCTTATGCACAATGTGGAGTTTTCATCAATCGTTGCAAGACATATTTTGTCTTTTGGCTTATTTCCTAATTTCATCACATATAAGCCTTTCTTCCTAATACCTCTACTTTGATTTTACGTCCTTAGCTTGATTTCACTATCATGTTCAGATAAAAATTTCTCTAAATCTAATTATCACATATTTGTCCTATACTTAGCAAGTTTAATCCTAAATTTTAACTTGTTCTTCATTTTTCTTTTTTGGAGAGAGTCATTAGAAATCGTACCTTTGCCAATGATGTTACCATGAAAATTACTATCAAAAATGATGTTACCTCCATTGTATGCCTTGTAAGTGGAGAAGAGCTTTTGGTTGCCCGTCATGTGTTTGGATCACCCACTATCCTTGATCCATTCGTCGGGCTCCAAGTCGACTCCAAGGCGTATCTATTTATATGAGACAGTAACTCAAACATTTGGTCCCCAATATCTCATGGGTCCAAAGTTGTTAGTGCCAAACATCCCTTGCATTTGATGCAATTGGTTGGGATGTGAGAATAGAAGACACATTTCCCATTGTATGTAACTTTGACGTGGAAAGTTATTCCAACTTACGAGAAATCCATGAGGTTGGTTTTGTCGACCAACATGTCTTTTTGGTTATGGTATTTTAGGACGAGAATAATTATTATTGACTCTTCTAGGAGGTGGAGTTTTTGATCTAAAATTAGTTTTTGAAAATCCAACTCCGGCCTTTGTCAATGGTTTATAAAATTGTTTGACTTCATTATCACTAGCCACAGGAATTTTGACTTTGTTTATAATTATGTGTTTTGGTCTAGGACCCAAAATAGATTTTTGAAAAGACACACTTTTCTCAGAACCAGGTGTTGCTGGTGGCGGTCTCATATTTATTTTGGGGGGCGCCTGAACATTAAGGGGGGCGCCCATATTTATGGGACCTCCATCAGAAGACGTCTTTTTCTGAGCTTTTACAAATTTTATTTCCTTAGTTCCACTAGATGATGTTTCAAATGAATTAAACCCGACAACCTAATTTATCACCGAAGGGTTTTTGATTATTTAACATTTCATTTAAGCCATGTGTACTCTTTTCAAATTTGTTTAATCTAGTAGATTCTTCTTTGAGCTTTTCATTTTCAATTTTAAGTATGTGACCCTTTGCACAATCAATATCAACTCCTTTGTTTTTCTCGAGTGTGGACAATTTATCTTTTAATTCTCTAAGCTCATTTTCTAGACTATTTCTAATAGCTTTTAACCTTTTGCTCTTAGTGATTATCTTTAAACTCATTTTGCACAATTTATCATATTCATTGTCTAAGGCTAAATCATCAACTGATGAGTTTTCATCACTAAAGTAAGAAGATTCGGAACATACCTCATTTAGTGCTTGAGCTATAAGACATGTCTTGTCTTGGATCTTTTCATCGTCTTCTTCACCGTTATCGCTCCAAGAAGCTCCAACAAATGCTCTTTGGTTCTTGTCTCTCGGTGGCTTTAGACATTCTCCAATAAGATGATTTGGATCTCCGCATCTAAAGCACTTCCTTTCACTTTTGCCATTTTTGTTGTCTCGGCTTCTTTGAAAGGTCTTTTTGTCGTTCCGAGAGTGTCTCGCGAATCTACTATTATCTTAAAGTACTTATGAAAGGTCTCTTACGCCATGTCGTACTCTTCATCTTCATTCCCAGAATGTTGTGAACTATTCTTCAATAGGTTCATTTCTTAGCTTTATGCAAGTGATTTTCTTTCAATTTTTGCTTGGGACTATTTCGGAATCTTTTACCTTTTTGATGATCATCTTCATTTGGACTTTGGAGGTTTACAATGAGCTCATCAAGAGATAGTGATGTCAAGTCTTTCGATTCTTCAATCGTAGTGACCTTTGCTCTCCATTTAGGGTGTAGAGCCCTATGATTACTTCCTTACGTAGTTCGTACTAGAATAACTTCATCAAGGAGCTTTAGATAGTAATAATAGTATTAAAATCTTGCACAAAAGCAATATCTATAGATTCGTCTTCGGAAATGACGAATTGTTCATATTGTTGAACCAAAAGGTCAATCTTATTATCTTTGACTTGGCTATTACCTTGATGGGTGATTAACAAAGTTTTCCAAATTTCTTTTGCCGTATTACACATGAAAATTCGTTCATATTATTTTCTAGGCAAAGCATTGTAAATAATGGTAACCTCATCAGTTTGTTTTTCAAAAGGGACAACCTCATCGAGTTTGGTTTCCGAATTTTGAATAATGGGTTGAAATTCACCATTGGCAATAACATGTGAAAGATCTAGATCTTTTGATTTAACATATGACTAGAATCTATTTTTTCAATAAATAAAACTATCACTATCAAAAAGTGGTGGTCTTTGCATAGATTGCCCTTCTAGATATTTGTTGAAATCCATAGATCGATCCAAGCTTTAAAACATAATATATTTTAAAAATCTTGAGTGACCTTGGCTCTGATACCAATTGTAGGAAACTAGAAGGGGGTTGAATAGTTTACCGGTTAATTTGACCATTTTAAAACTTTGCTTAGAAAATGTTTTTATTCGAGTTGTATGTCAATCAATCAACAATATGAATCACAACTATAATAATATCTAATGTAATGAACTATGATAAAACAAAAAAATATCGAGAGATAGAGAAAGAAACGATCAAACCAAGACCCCAAGATTTTTAGTGTATTATTTTCTTTTAGTTCGGATTTGAAAAGGTGGCGGGTGTACCTATTGTTCCTACTTCCACTCCCCGTGTACTTCACTCGAGATATTTAATATGTCAACAAGCTCCCTTTAGGCGGAGAAAACCATTTACACGTCGCTTACTTTCTTTTCCGACACTAAGCTAGATGTCGAGTCCTAATCTTAGCTAGAACCAATCTAAGACTTCACTAAATCTTTACACACTCACAAGATATATACTCTTAGATTAACACACAATCTATATCACAAATACACAATTTACACAATTGGATCAACACACAATCCAATTTACACAACAACACAAAGTTAATATAATAAAGACTTGTGATCTTGAGGAGGAAGAAGGAAATCACTTAATAACAATTCGTAGGTAGAAGAATACGATTGTCCTTCTCTTGCACTTGATTAGAAGAAGAATGGAGGAAGAAAAAATTAATCACTTGAAACATGATCAAGGTATGTTAGTGATTAAGATATGTGTTTTAGAAAGAAAGAAAGAAAGAAGAGAGAAAAGTATATCTGAGAAAATTCTTGGTAAGAGGTTCTGTTTTTCAGATGGGGTGGCCCAGTATTTATAGGAGACAAAAAGAGTCGTTGTGCTAGCGGCGGTCCCGGCGGTCCCTGTTAGGATTTATGTTTTAGTAAGTTAGTACCGACAGTACAAATAGTTAGTACTGTTAGTTATAGTTAGTACCGACAGTACAAAATGTAAGTACTGATCGATTAGTTAGTATTGTTAGTAGATAATAGTTAGTACCGTTTATGAGATATGTATGAGATATTCTAGGAAAAGATATGTGTTATCTGTTAGCGATTTGTAAGCTTGTGAGAGTTTATCCTTAGTCTATAAAAGGATCTCTCTTAGCATTGTTAGAGACGACTTCAAGAAATCTCATACAATATCATATCTCAAATAGTTAGTAATCTGTAATTGTTCAAAGCAGATTAATAGAAGTTGTTATTTAGTTATACATTGTTTTTCTTAGTACTTGTGTTAAGATTCCGCATTAACACATAGTATTCATAATCAGTGTTTCTATATAGTCAGTTGTATTTATACATCTTGGCTATCAACCTTAATAGGCTGCAGAGATCTATTCGTTTAGGGACTCACAGTCCCAAATATATTAGGGGGCCGCCAGGCCTATAAGGGGGTCGCCGTATACTACGCTCCTCTTTTTGTCTTTTTGTAGGGAAGGTGTTAACTGGTTTAGAACCTTCCATTTTGGGGGAAAAATCTAATTTCAAATTTATTATTTTCATTAATTCATTTATTTTATAAAAATTTTTTGTTTTTATATTTGTTAAATACACTTTTGTAGAAATATAAGGTTTAAGAAAAATATTTTCTTAAGTACTAATCATGTTTAATGATTTGTTTATCCATACCTTAAGTGATTAATCTTAGAAATAGAATTTACGGTTTGTTAATTGTATGAACGTTTATTTTTATCGTAAAGTTTTTACATTTTGTTATTATCAAAACATGAGAGGTCAAAAAATAAATAACGTTTTTGGACAATTATGTGTATTTAAACATTTATCTTTAGAATACTTTCCTGACATATGTTTATGCAAAAGATTTCAAACTTTTTCAAATGGATGTCAAATGCACTTTCTTAAATGGTTTTTTAAATGAAGAAGTCTATGTATCTCAACCTCCTGGTTTTGTCGATTTCAAAAAACCCAATAATGTATATAAACTCAAAAAGGCTCTTTACAGTCTTAAACAAGCACCTAAGCTTGGTATGATAGACTTAAGGCTTTTCTCCTAGATCATGAACATGTTTCAAGACTTCCGCTACTCTGATACCATACGTCTTTCTTGAAGCGAAGAAGTATTATGTTGATACCGTACGTCCTCCATTAAGTGACAAAGTGTTAAAGTTAAAGAATATCAAGAAAGATAGCTACACACGCTTTCAATATCAAGAAAAGTATGAGCATGTCGGTTCGAAGGTCACAAGTACACAAGATGGAAAATATCACAAGATGATGATAAAGGAGATTGTATTTGGCTGATGATTTCTAAGTGCTCTAGATCATATTCTCAAGTCAAAGATGCAAGTCAAAGCCTAAAGTCAATGATCACTACAACATATCACAAGCTAATGATTGAAGTAAAAGACTACAAGCTCAAGACTAAAGTCAAAGCATAGTATGCTAGGTTTAAGTTTTTGTAAATTGGAATGACCTCCCTTAGGGGAAGATTTTTAGAAACACGAAAAGTATCGTTCATTACCAATATAGTTAATCGTAGCTCGTAGATTAATCATAAGGTTAAGATAAAAAGCTAATCGGGCTAAAGGCCCATGGAAAGCCTTTTGAGGCCCCCATGGACGGTTACATGTATGAGTATAAATACCCTCTCCACACATGGAGAGGGTGTTGGTTGGTTGGTTAATTCATTTTCACATAATCTAATCTTTCGTTCTCTCTTACTTTCTCTTACTAGAACCTTCCTCCCATCCACTTTCTATCTCTAGAATTTCTTCATTGGTATTTGGTGTTATAGATTGCTAGCACATTCTACAGTTTAATTATTGTGAGCTTGTAATGTTAGCCAGAATTTTTGCCTAGTGTGTGCCTATATGTTACAAATGTGGAGTAACGGTTTACTTGACTCTAAAAATAAAATGTAAGAGTTAACCCAAACGCTTTGTTAATACAAATATTCGCCCAAAAACGATATTTATATTTAATGATCTTCATGTTTTGATAATAACAAATATAATGTCATACTACGTAAAGTTTACGTAAACAAGTTATTTATTCGAAAGTTTACTTGACGACTACAAATCACTTAAGGTATGAATATGACATTATTAAACATAGTTAATGATCAAAAAAAAAATATTATCATTTGCATTAACCTTTTCTAATCAAATGATTAAGTTAATACATGATTAATTATAAGTTAATTATATTAATCATGCAAGACAAAATAAGATTAACCATAAGTGGAAACCATCTTTCCAAATCTTTCAAAATCTCGAAAATCCTTCCTTATTGGTGATAAGAAATATTTTGTTCTAGAATAATCTAATAAACAAGTTTTATTAAGTACAAAACAATATTTTGTATAGATTTAGGGTTAATAATAAAATGACAAAAACTGTCCCAGCTCCTCCCACGGATCCACCGTAATAAGGGACGGATCCAACTGATGGTGGATCTGTGAGTCGCACCATCCAGCTGTCTGGGACAGCATTTGAATTTCAAAGTGTTTCCTATAAATAGCAACCTTAAGTCTTTATTTTGAGATAACTCTTGATAAATATTTTTACACACATCTTTTATCTTTTGTATATTCTTTGATCATTATACTTGTTACCTAATCCATTACAAGTGATCAACTCATTCCACTCTTTAGTGAAGAACACTTACGAAGACGTCAAGCTTCAAGTGTTAATAGTTTAGTTGTGTCATCACGATTGTGATAATCATTCATCTTGTATATCTTATGTTGTGTGTTTTGTATATCATATGTGTATGATACGTTAGTATTTAGGCCATAAAATACATAGTGTGTTAGATTGGTTCTATCTCAAAGTAGAACTCGGTATTTAGCTTAGTACCGGAAAAAGTGTAAGCGACGTGTACGGTTTTCTCCGCCTAAAGGGAGCTTGTTGACATAGTGAAGATAACTCTCAAGTTGGATACTTGGGGAGTGGAGTATGGCGAAGAGGAGCTTCGTAGCCGAACCACTATAAATCATTATGTCACCGGTTTGATCTTTCTTATGTTTACTTGTTCATACTTCGTAGATTACTAATTTACTTATTGCATCGTTATCATTGTAACACCCCCAAAATACGATACGCAGCAGAATACAACATTTGGGGTGCTACTTCTTAATATAAGCTTACGAGTCACAGTAAACGATTAATACGTTATAAAACAAAATCACATTCGATTTATTTAAAAAGAAGATCAGAGTTACAAGGTCCCAAACTGCGTTATAAGGTTATAGATGTTTTGTGGAACCAAATATTGCGTTCTGATCGTTTTTTGAAAACTCTATGAATTCACTCAATGTTTTGTTGACGTTTTTAAGCATGTATCTTAGGTATTGGTGCTATTGATAGCTTGGATGGAACGGAACGCGGATATCAAAGACTGTGTCTCGGTGAAATATTTTGCTTATTTAAACAAAAGGATGCTTTGGAAAAGAAGTCGTGTCATGACTTTTTGAAATAAAGTTTCTAAGTTAGTTTGGGACCTTGTAACTCTGATGTTCTTCACATAAATAAAATAAATTTTGTTTTATAAACGTATCGTTGAACGTTTACTGGGACTCGTGTGCATGTATTATGAAGTAGCACCCCAAATGTTGTATTCCGATGCGTATCGTATTTTGGGTGTGTTACAGAGTGGTACCAGAGCACGAGTTGTAGCAATCTAAGTCGTTTTACAAAACTTGGACTACAACTGTTTTTGGAAAATTTCACGAGTCTTTCATCGTTGTCCGATATCCATGCATGTGTCGTTCCCGATCCTTAGATGCCTTGTTTTATGCCTTTAATTGCAATCTATGAGCGTGAAAGTAGGATACACTTGGTATAAGTAATGATTATATAAGTTAGTTGTTTCCTTAAATCAGTAAGAGACGTTGCACACCCTTGAGGTTAAGTGAGCGAATAAAAGAGGAATTGCATGCTAATTTTTCAAGTTAATAAACAGCTAAGATGGCTAGAACTTGAACACACTTACATGCATATCTAAGTACTTGCTTACTAGTCCATGTGACTCACATTAGCAATAATGTGTAGATATTCAATATATGGAAAGATAAATTGCAATTACTTTACTAGTGAAGGAACACTCATAATGTTGCCAGATCTAGTGAGAGTAATGCATTTTAATAAATAAAAATAAAAATGAACAAACTTGCAATGTTGTCAGAAAAAAATAATAATTCCATTAGGAGTTATGAGTTGTTTACCATACATAGACATCTTACTTTATTTCTGGCTTGGCTTGAAATAATACATTACTTTCCAAGTGTTAAACATCTTTATTTAGTAAAGAATAATTGTGTATTATCTTTGATAACTTGTTGCCTTTGAGATGTCCCTTCCGTTTAATGTTATATTTGATAGTTATGCACGATTTCTTATTAATAGATGGATTTCTATATATATACTAGCTATGAGCTTGACACTGCCATATTGTTAATACAAACAAACTAACTAGTGTGGTGTTGTTTTATGCAAAGAAGTTGTACCCTGCACAAGTGGAGAGAATCTTTATTATTGTGCAAGGAACAACTTGGAAACAAATGACTAATGAGAGTTCTGACTGCAACGAGTAAGAAAACTATTACTCTACTAGGACTCTTACACACTTAATGTAAGTAGCCCTATTAAGAGAATGTGTCAAGACAAAAAGATAAGCTACATGATTATGTTTTTTTGAAAATCATAAACATGGAGTTTAAAATTAACTTGAGCTTACTATTGATTTAGTTTAGTTTAATAATAGTTAAGTCTTTTTAATTAAGAATCTGAACATTAAAGTTCCTTTACGTGTGAAAGACTTATAACATAAAGTAAAATGGTATCTTGTTATGTCTTCTTGTTAAAGACATGTACATGAAGTCATTGATTTGGTCAAAAAGTTATAACAAATAGTAATATATTGGATGTTTATGTATATTTGTTAGTACATACACATTAAGTCATTGACTTGCTCAAAAGAGACTATAAAGGATGCAAAGGCTTAGTAATAACTATTTAACAATACATGTTAAAACTGTAAGTTGGTATAATTAGGGTCTCGAGTCTCTATTTCCTTCCCTTCCTTTTCCATCGCCGACATTGCTATGAGAAAAATTAAAGTCAACGGGTGTTCGAAAATTGCAAAGGTTGTTTAGGGGATCTTCTATATTGTTATTTGGGCCATTTAGAAGTGGAGAAATAGGCTCGTGAATGCCGTCTTGGAGGAGAAGGCGGGAATTTTTAAGAAGAAATGTTCCAGTACAATCCAAAGGCTCTCCAAGCTTGGTTATCTGTAAGGATGTCCCAAGTCCAGTGAATTGGAGTGTTTAGTAATTGCGAGCCATTTAATCATGTTATTCAATTGTAACCTTTTCTTTCTGTTGTTGTTTGGTTTTGATAGAGTGCTTTGTTTGAACCGTTTGTTTTGGCCTCCTCCTGGACCTTGTTTGGTTTTAATATTATCAGCTTTTAAAAAAAAGTTGGTATAATAGGAAAAGCCATAAAAGTATAAGATCAATCTTATTAGAATACCATATTTTATGGTATGTTTAAAAAGGGTAATCAAACTATATATAGATATTGTTTTGATTTATGATGACCTTAACTTATTTAACTCCTAAAAGCGATCAAGGTTAGATAATTAAGTATGTTGTGGATATACCCAATTAGACTCCAACCTAGAAGGTTAATTAAGATAAAATGAGATGAATCTCATTGTGTCTTGTTTGAAGTTCTAAATTTGGTAAAAATCTCTTGGAGATTATTATTGACAAATGCTTAGAACTATCTTGGTGGATAACCAAAGAAAACGATAGGATGCCATTTCTACAACCACACGAGAACAAAGTTTTGTTGCTCGTCATGCTGAGTTATTTGAGAATAGTCTCAAATGTACAAGAAGCGAGTGGGAGTATTATAGGTCTTGAACTACTTCAAGAAAAAGATACATAAACCTTCTAAACGCACTAGTGAATGTCATACTAATACTAAACATGAAAATGATGAACCTTAGAATGATGATTACTCATATTCATAGATCCGCATGGATACCTCATGATATGTTTCTATATCAATGGTGAGGATTATGAGTTAGATGATCTTTATGAACCTGCTAACCATATGAGGTGCATTATTAAATCTTAGATTTAATGAATGACTCAAAGACTATGAATGAAGAGATGATGTCCTAAAGGAGATAATCATATTCTTGGAATTTGTTTTATCTTTAACCTATCAGGTTTGAATGAGTTTCCTTTTAAAGAAAACTCATAAGGACAATATTTGTATACATATTTATTGCGCGTCAAATGACATACGTGTTTACTCATACTCAAGTAATTGATTATGATTAAAATTTTCTCATTTATAAACTTTAAATATATAAAGATGATTAAATTGTCATACTTGTTTTCTAAGAAGGAAATATGAAAAATTAGATTTCAAGAACTTTTTATTAAATGATTACCTTGTGAGGACGATATGTAATCAGATAAGGTTTTATGAATCCAGTATAATCTTTAGAAAGTATACAAAAATGCTAGAATCCAAGTATGGATTAAAAGCACGCATCTAATGAGCATAATCTTAAGTTTAATTGTTAAATAAATCACTTGTTGGATTTGATTTTTAATTATAAATAAGATATCTCATGAGTACATCTCAAAGCTAGTAGGAGTAATTGTTTTTACTTTTCGAAAATAGATTAGGTTATTGAACATAATTAGAAACAATTTATTTATCTAAGTAAGATTTAATCTCTTAGAATTAAAATAAAGTTTCTTGTAAGTATTTATAAAACATGTAACCTTGGAATAATATGTTTGATACATTAAACATATATGGTGAATTAAGTCCGAGTACAATATGAAATATCATTGAGTGAAACTCAAATGATCTATCTTACTTGGTGAGATTGAACACATGAATGGAAACCTTAAGTCCCACTAAAGGATTCATTATGTACATCAGATTGTGTATGGGTGATTTGACAACATTAGAATCTAATTGAAATATATTAGAAGGAACATTCTGATTAATGTTTAAATTAGGAATTCTTTCTTAGAATTAATAATGAAGATACTATGGATATACATTGTGGTAATCATAGTAAGATCATTATGATCAACAAATCTTGGGTTTGTATGATATCCAAACATTATTAAAGAAGTGCTCAGAATTTACGGTAGGTTACATAGTATTGTTTTGTATACACTAGTGCATTTCTAATTAGAAGATGCTCAAACTTTGTAAATGCTAGTTTTGCTACTACATATGCTTGGTTCAATAAGCATAGTTTCATAATACTATATTAAAATAATTAGATGCTTTACAGTTTGGAAAACTGTAGATATGACTGATTGTTAGGATTTGTATCAACGGTAAACGTCTTATGGAAAGTAATGATACTAGACTCATATAAGTGATACATTAAAGTGAGTGACCCTTATAAAATAACAATCATCAGGTATTCAAAGTACTTCACTGTTCGTGAATTTTTGAAATAAGTATTCTCAAAGTCCCACAAGATCATGACCTAGTTGATATGTTCATGGAACCTATGCTTACCACTAATTGTGATTGTTGTGGATAAGACATTAGTACTTAACTAGGATCATATTTGAATAATGGAACTGTAAGCAGTTGTATTAAATAATGAATTGATATACGTGGTATGATCGTTTTCATTTATACTACTGTGTTCTATATTTGCATGTTTAAATCCTTGAATAAATTTATTTATTCTAAACTATATATCCATTACATTAACGATATGGGTATAAATTTGTTAAGGACAAGGTAAATGTGAGAGTTTTGGTTTGTATTCTGGACAATATGTAAAGATATGCTGCCACTTCAAGTAATTCACTATGTTATTTCAATGAGGATTGAATATTGATACCCACCTGTGTAAATCATTTTATAGATCGACCGTCATTGGGTGCATTACACATATGGTGAAAGTTATGTTTATCATTAGACTTAAGATGCAAGCTGGTTTTGCATGTATGGATAGCATTTCTTAATTATAAGCATACCACTAGTCTGTCAAAAGGTAGTTATAAGGCTATTTTCAGAAGTGTTTTGAAGTACATGACGGAAACTTGTAGTCAAAATGGGATTTGTTCCTCCACTTGAGTGGGAATTAGATACTTACTAGGCCCCTCATTGGGTTGATCAGATGTTTGCGTGGACGCGCTCAAAGTGTAGTTAAGATGATTCTTTTTACGTTTGGTAATCATGATCAATACAGATGCGAGAAATAGAATCGTTAAACTATGGAATGACTATTGATCCATATCCATATTTAACATGTATCTGAAATAAAAGGATAAGACTAACTGAAACCATTAAAGGCTGAGTTGTTTACCGAAACTATATATTCAGGTATTTCTGGAAGCATTGATGATGTTGATAGACTATTTGTCAATGTTAGTATGTTATATTCTATGACCATGACATTTGAAAGTGGGAGCTGTTGGTTTTGTGCTCACGGCATACGGATATTTATACGGCTAGGAATACGGGAGCCTACGGGGTCACACACATTATACACATAGATATCACTCTACTGGTATATATAAAATAATATAAGCGTATATTTATTATATATGTATTAACACTCGATTAATGTATATAATAATATAAATGTATATTTATTATGTATATTAATACTCCAACGATAGAATACTAACGGTCGTTAATTAGTTTGTTTATGAAAAATTAACTCTAAGGCTTTTTAATTAATGGGTACTTAAATGTAATTAACCATAAATAAGTAGAAAAGTCAAAAAGTCAACCCAAGTGGTGGGGTTGTATTCGACCGGCCATGAGTCCCAAAAGGGATGGATTGGGCTTGTGAGCTATCTTTTCCTCCAAGTTATGTATTTTTGGTAAACCCTAAAATCATCTAGTAAATAAGGAGGATCCCTTAGCTCATAATTATCATCCCTTCTCCTCCTTCTGTGGTCTTGTAGACAAACACAAAGTAAACTCCCTTTTAGGGATTTTGGTTTCTTTGTCTACTTGACGCTATTCTTGAGCGTTGTTAATGGAACTAGCATTCGTGGTGGTATTGGTCGAAGTGTAGTGTTATGATACGCGTTAGTAGAGTTTTACTTACGTTAGTAACTGAAGGGTTTTGGTTTGCATGTTATCTACACACATGCGTGTACTCAAAGAAGTCTCTGGTTCTTCACGTAGCTTGGTTGCTATTTGGTATGTTTTCTGTTTATGTTTTATGTTAATTATAAGTGCTATATGAGTTTTATTCCGCTGCGTAGCTTGTTTAATATTCACGTAATATTAGGCTATTTAGATAACAATTTCAACAATACAAGCCAACATGAGCCTTAAGGACATCGATTATTTCAACCCGAAGCTGCGAATGGGCTCGACTTATAGAATCTCCAACTTCATTTGCGAACCCACCAAACCCTATCAATAAACTTTAGAAAACCAAATATGGTTTTGCGTTTTGCGTAATTTACAACAACCTTCAACAACTACAGCAACCAACCTTTCCCTATCACTATTTCAGTTTACGTCCTATAATCAGTTAGAGTCAAAGATACCAAGACCTGACGAGAACTCTAAAATGCAGTACCCAGTGTTGACAAGTAACGTCCTTCTACATCTGTTAGTACCACTTGCCAAATAAGACGTGCTAAATTTTCTTCAATTTATAGTCTCTTTCTATCTGTCATAAAATAATCCTTGCTAATTAGTATTAGGTGTTGGTCAAAACTGATTGTTAGAAAACATTTTATTCTATTATAGTAGATACCAAACAGGTACATAGAACACACCATACTTTAACCATCCTAGAAAGCTTCTAAAAAACAACCTCCACCAACATTAAAGACACACTGAAGATAAACCCACACACATAAGTACCTACTAAACGTAGGTACACATACATAACAACACATTTATTCAAAATAGACTTAACACCCCAGAAGACATACACAACATCTTGCAATCGCCACGATCATCCTTCTTAGATATCTAAACTCCTAATCAACCCTCATAGTCTTAGCTTTCGAATGAAACTATTCTTTTCATGCACTTTAGTTTGAATCTCCCTAGCCATCAACAATAAACGAGAAGCTTTTTCCATATCATCAAACTGCATGCGCCTCATTATTTCAATCCCTTCAAGAAGCTCCTCAGAGCTACCCAACATCTGAAGCTCATTCATATATTCATACCTCATCCTTACAGCTTCTCTGAGTTCACTAGATAGTCTACGGTAGTCATGCATTTTATGTGAATCCTCAACAACTTCTCTCCGAAATAACATTGACAATTGATCATTAATATCGTATGAATCAGCAGCACGTGATAGCTCCTGAAGCAACGATGTATGTGTGTTAGCCTTATTTATAGAAAAAAAACTCAAAGGAAAGAAGGTATTGTGATACCTGGTCAATAATGAATCGACTTATATAGAAGGTTTACCTACATGTTGACTCTAGAAAACTACAAAACAGAGTATTTGTTAGCTACAAGTGGCATTCTATGTTGCCATGCAAAATAAACAGATCACCCAAAACAATGTGCCATCCATGTTATCTCATCTGACCTTCTGGAAAAAAAATAGAACATAAAAATTAAAATATGCGAATAAAAATCATTAACAAACTTTGTTAAAAACAAGGGATACTCCTTCATGTATCTGTATCGCCAAATATAATCATAACTTTAATCTTTGTACTTTTGCAGATTACATAGGCTGCATCAGATCAGTGAGTGATCTTACCCCTTTTGGAGATCCCAACAGAAGACAGAGCACCCGAAGAAAAATAGAGATAAAAAACTTCAAGTAAGTATCCTCCTATAACAAACAGTTTAACACAAACAAATTAAAAATCTTCTTTCTTAACAAAATTACCTCTTTTTACAGTGGAAATATCATCGAACTAACACTATGGGATGAAATGGCCGAACATTTCGGACAATCATACCTTGAAAAGATGGACCAGCCTGTGATCATAGCAGTCAGCTCATGTCGTGTTTCCAAGTACAGAGGAACCAAACACATAGTATAAATGATAAAATTTCTGCAAATACTATAATCAACACACTAAACACTAACATAATACTATTGACGCAGACTATCAGTTAGCCGCAAGCCCGGTAACATATTACTATTTAAATCCGAATATACCTAAAGCTCGAGAATTACGTACATTGTAAACAACCATCCCTTAAATCTCTGTATTAACATGACTTTAAACTACAAAATCCTAACAATAACCGTGATGCAGGTTCAAGTCTAGATACCAAGAAACTCCTCCACTCATTATCTGCAAATTTACGTATCAAGACGTTGAGAAAGGGAAGCTTAGGAACAGATACC